>JADRCD010226086.1:0-17150 GCA_019843815.1 Montemys delectorum
AGATTTTTTTCCCCCTTATATTATTACTTTTCCTATAATCTTCCTCTCTGTCACTCTTATCAAACAGTTTTGTGCCATATAATAAGTCTTTCTCAGATAAAAATAAACTGAAACATCTTCTTTAATATAAAGCAGAAAAGAGCCTTGCATTACTCTTTATAGAGTCAACAGACATGGGATAATCATAATACATGAACATGCACACACTCCATTACTTGGACATGCACACTGTACTCAGAACCTACATCTACTCCAGGATCCTATTAGTGAGGAAACTCATATGTGGACTTCACATGAGCCCTGACGTCCTGATTCCTTCTGACAGTCATCCTTGATGTGTGAACCTGTCCCCAGCTGGATACTGTTGCACGTCACCGCCATGCTTCACAGATCCTGCCACATCACCCTTCATCTCTGTCCTCTGGTGCTATTCACTCTCCACTGAAAAGCCAGTGAAGCATCAATCTGCAGACTGTCTAAAATCCTTCAGGCATAAAATAAAGCTGGGCTCTTTCTTCTGAGTCCCTGTATGCGGGAAGATGAAAAATAAAGTTCAGAATTTTAAAGTTCCAAATACATGCATTGATTAGCGCAGGTAATGTATGTATCTGCACAGGTCAAGGGACACAATGCACTAGGGTGGGGGAAAGGCAGAAGCTGTCCTTGTTGCAGTAAATAGCACAAGAGAAATTATCTTTCCAATGTTCTTGGGTTTATTTTTGTCTTGGATTTTAAGGTTTAATGAGTCTCATTGGTTTTAATTAGAGTAACCTTGGTGGAAATAGATATTATTACTAAGCAAATCAGGACTAATTTGCTGTTAAATAATTTGTGTTCTGTTATAAATTATGTCCTTCTTATAGAAAGCAATATTCATGTTCTATTCTTTAAGTATATATTAAAATGCAGTGTAGATTTTGGCTTTACATATGAATTCACAATTGCCTGGCATATTTTATTTAGTCCATTCTTTGAAGAACTTTCTAGGTAAATTACATATGATATAAGAACCTGTTAAAGAGAAGAGGATGTTTATCCCTACAACAACTAGGTGATTCTGAAATCTCTGACAATGGAAATCTTTATTCTCCATTACTGTGTCATGAAGCCTATAGCAATTTCTTCGAAATGTACTCTCATTTTCTTAAGTATCCTTCTCTTTTTTATCTCTCTTTGTTCCAAATGCCAAAGCTTATCTATGTTCAGATCTCGTCTTTAGAACCCCCTCCCCCCAGTAATAGGGAAGAGGACTAGTTATGACTTGAGTGGAGTACGCATTAGATTCCAGCTATTTTAAAAGTTGTTTTAAATGTATTTTTTCTCTTACAAAGCAAGTATCATGATACTCCTTTTATAAGACAGTAAATTGAACAAAAAAATCAATAAAGAAGAGTGTCAAGACTGTACAATATGAAACAATGTCTCAGATTCTTGAACATATATGAACATATGTCACTAAAAGGACATTCATTTTAACTCTTATCCATTATATGATTAGCCAACAAGTATCTATACAGCACTTACCCACTCAAGACTTTGAAATGAGCTACTGATTATATAGAGTATCATGAAAGGCACCCCTTTCCTATCTCTGCTAAATAAAAATAAATATTTTCAACTGAGAAAGACTATGGATATCATTATATTAGACAAACAAGCTGGATTATCCACTCCAAATGTTGTATTAAACTGTGCCTCGGTTTAACATGCTATTAACTATTAAAGTAAAGAAATTGAAATAGAGATACTGCTTATATTCGCTTTGCTTTCATCAATTTAGTCTTATAATTCAGTGAAGACTGCCGCACATGTCAGCACATCCCCTTTCAGGCCAAAATAATATTCCATTTATTTGATTGGTGGCCCACAGTGATCACCATCTAACTGTAATTCCAAGCTGACTGTGTAGCCATGTTTATTATATTTTATAAAGATTTATGTTTATTTTGCTCCCTCTTCCCCCGCCTTGCCCTCTAGTTATGTATGTATGTATGTATATATATATATATATATATATATGTGTGTGTGTGTGTGTGTGTGTGTGTGTGTGTGTGTGAGTATATGTGTCTCTCTCCCTGCCTCCCTCCCTCCTACCCTCTGTTTGTGTGTGTCTGTGTGTGTGTGTGTGTGTGTGTGTGTGTGTGTGACATATGTGTGATTCTTTGTAGAAATGCAAAAGCAGCATTGAATACTCATTAGTGGGGTACGTGCAGGTATAAGTGGCTCACAAGAGTGTTTTAAACTGAACATAGCTCCTCTAGAAGAACAGTTAATACACTTAACTACTAAGCCATTTCTCTAATCCCAGGTTTACTGTCCTTATCTTGGTTTATAAACCTGTAAATTGTTAACCTACTGAAAACAATCATCACAATTATCCAATCCTATGATGCTATGGGCCACTGTAATGACCAGGAAACACATTTTAAGAGGTGCTTATTGGATCGTCCAGGAACCAAGTTAAGTAGATAGTAGATAATATTGATTGGAATATTCACATTTATTTGTACAATATCAAATTAGTTCTGATAGCGTAATTTCTGGTCACAGTTTGCACTTATCTTCTAATATATTAAATGCAATTATCTTAACCTACTTCTATGCCTCAACATTTTTTTCTTGTGAAAAGACTAACTTTATTAATTCACTGTTCTATTTTTTCCCATTGGTACCAAAAAGCTGGTTATAAACGCAAACTTTAATCAAATTTCCTGTGATCAAATAGAACTTGGTCCTTGTCTTAGTTAGGGTTTTTACTGCTGTAAACAGACACCATGACCAAGGCAGCTTTTATAAAGGACACCATTTAATTGGGGTGGCTTTTAGGTTCAGAGTTTCAGTCTACTATCAGCAAGGCAGGAGCATGACAGTGTGCAGGTAGGCATGGTGTAGGAAGATCTGAGAGTTCTACATCTTGTTTCAAAGGCAAACAGGAGATGACTGACTTCCAGGGCGTTAAGATGAGAGTCTTAATGCCTATACTCACAATGACACACTTCTTCCAACAAGGCTACAGCTACTACAACAAAGCTCCTAATAGTATCACTCCCTGCGGAAAACATGTTCAAATCACCGCAGTCCTTATTAAAGAAATAATAAATCTTTTAATATAGACTATATACCACAGGTTTCTTTGTTTCTACTTATTTCACTCACAGTGTTTTCATATAATAAAGGCCATATTGTAGCATATGTGGAAAAAGCTACTGAAGACACATTCATTGACTTATGTAGCTATTGTGTGAACCTTTATTTCGGACACTGTCACAATAATAAACAGAACCAAATTTCCCTTTTTGTTGGTGCGTTTTCAATGTTAGATATGAACACAACCAACTATCATATAAACACATTGAATCGGATGGTATTGTGTGCAACAGATTAAAACACATCTAGGAGCTGTGAAAAATGCAGAAAGCAAAAGTGATAAACGCGAGACTTAGGAAGTTTTTATTGATGATTATCAAGCCGAGCCAGGGAGGGAATCCTGCAGCTTCAGGATCCTAGAGACACTGCATACATTCGCTATGATTTTTATCAATTTAGTCTTAGAACCAAGAACATAATTTGGTACTGTACTGTTGGGGCGAGGCGGGAAATTAGATGACACAGAAAGATGCAATCACAATCAAACTGTCAGTTCTAATTTAGTGGAAGAAGGGAAGACATTTGAAGCTTTTCAACAGACAGCTCTTTTAAAAGGATCTCTTTTACTTGTTTGTCGTGAAAGTACTGAAAAGAAAGCATAAAGGCCAAAGCGGGCAACTGATCCAGTTTTCACTGACCTGGGGGAAAGAGGCATTATTTCAGTAATCCAATGCTATACAGATCTTAAGGTATATTCTAAGCAAGAGTGGGTGGGGGAACACCCACATAGAATCAGGCTAAGGGGGGATAGCATAGGGGGTTTGCAGAGGGGAAACCTGGAAAGGAGATAACATTGAAATTTAAATGAGTAAAATAAAATAAAATTTAAAAAGATATATTCTAAATAGCATGCATTGTCAAGTAGTGCCAATTGAGTCTGATGATGAATCTCATATATTAGTGTATGAAGAACAGAGTAAGGGTAAACTGCTTGCAAGCTTATGCTCTTAACAGAGGGAATTTAGTATAGAGATGGCTGTGCTGAAAAGAGTTTTGAGGGGAAGTTCATGAGTCTCAATTGTATGAGTTAAGTTTCTAGGTGAAGGTGGGAGTGAAAGACCCCAATGAGGGAAGACCCTCTCTCAAGTCCCAGGAGAACATGGCCACCCAAAGTCTCACAAGAGACTGATCTTGATGCAAACAGCATGAGGTTTATTGGGGGAGATGGGGAGCCAGTATACTGGGGACGAGCTCGTAACCCTCGCAGGGGCAGAACAACTCAACCCAGAGCACAAGAAGTGTGGGGTATTTAAAGGACAAAAATCACAAACTAGGGGGAGTGAGGTGGGGAGGTAACCAAGGAAACATAAAAACAGTGGAAAATTTCAGAGGGACCCAACCCATGATTTAGTCAGGAGCCAGGGTCATGAGGAAAACATCCTGCATACTCCTTATTCTCAAGAATGTGGTTTTATCATCGTCATTGTCATTCACTGTGTGATTGACCGCTCCCTAGAAGCACCTAGATGTCTGCCTTTATAGAGGGACTGGTTTCTGGAACTAACCTGCCTACATTCTTGGCTCTCGTTTCAGAGAAAGTTCTCCATGCCCTTTAATTAAAAGCTTATACTATATATTTCTGCTAAATGATCTTTTCTTCTACCCTTCAGGAGCAGAGGATTGGGTATATAAAAGTAGATTTTAGAGGAAAGAAACAAAAACCTGTAAACTTCAGCCTCAAAAAACTCTAGAAGCTGAGCCTGAATGTGAGGATTGAATGATACAAAGGTGAACGGATAACAACTTAGACTCTGTGAAATTGTTTAAGATACCAACCAATGCTTTTTCTCAAATGATACCAATGAAAATAGTACAAAGAAAATGAGGAATGAGGGGAAAGTGTCTTTGTGAAGGAGAAATCAACCAGATTCCATGCTGAATTTAGATCAAATGACACAAACACCTGGTCTGTGTCAATTAAAGAATGACAACAACACCACATAACCAATTCATCTTACTTTCATATCAAATTTAAGGGGCATTTTATTTTATTTCTTATTTCCTTTCAGGGACACACATAAAACAACTTCTGGATGTCAAAAGGCAACTTGGAGAAGTCAGGTCCTTCTTCACTTTCAATATTACAGGATCCAAGGATAGAACTCTGGTCATCAGGCTTAGTGGCAAGAGCTCTTGCCTCCTGATCATTTCACTAGCTGTATAATTTTAGCTGGATCTGCTTCAAAGAAATGAGAGGACAAAAACAAATTCTAGAGGACAAACATTATCCATTTTATCAGAGTACAGGAGTTCTCTTACCTTCAGCAAGAAGATACAAAGGCAAACTCAATTCAGTTGCTTCCTTTTCTTCTTATTCAATTTCATTCTTATTTTGAAACTCTGACTGATTGGGGAGTTTATGTTATAACTTAACTCTTTTTTTTGCGTTTCAGTCAGTGAACAATGAAATCTTCATTTAGTTCTCAGTTCACCTCAAAGAGTGAATCTAAAGGGATTTTGTCTTAACAGTTCCAGAGAGAACAAGAGTACCTGCCCATTCAGGGTGGAAGGGATAAAGATAGCTGCTTAGCAATGCCCCCAGACAGGCATATTTTGTATGCAATGGGTTTAACATGCAGATGATGGCTGCTGAGGAATTTCTCACCTCAACTGTCATGCCCCAACAGTGAGAATTCATAAGAAGATGAAACAACTCTCTAATCCCTTAAACTGCTAATGCATAGCTAAAATCCCCCGTGCATAACTAATAAAATTTGCATATACTAAGCTTCAATTTCTTTGAAGGGTTGTTTCATTTGATTTTTTTTTTTTTTTTTTTTTTTTTTTTGGAAAACTAATATGAAAAATCTTTAAGATGTGTAATGTAGACTAAAATACTGTGTTTGGGCGAGCAGAGGAACATAACAGGAGATCCGTGTACAGAGTGAACACCTCTCAGGGGTTACGCCTTTGTGTGCGTTCACTAATTATCTCTGCAATGGAGGTGTACCAAATGCCTCAGGGTGTGAAATTAATCTCCCTGTGTTTTAAAGGATATCCTTTTCTTGCTTACTGTTCCTGGGCTGTAATCCTAAAAACAAAATCCCGAAACATAAATGGCTTCTCTAAAAAAGCAGTGATGCCTGATGGTTACAGTAGTTACTCTGTATGATGGCAGATTACTGGAAAATTGTAGCACATCCTTGGGGGAGAAAAACAGTGGACACTTTGGTTGGGACAAATATGTGCAAGGAAGTAAAGCTTTTAGCTTGAGTTCTTAACCTGATTTCTAACTTAACAAGAATTCACACATAGGAAGTTTCTTTCCACCTACTTGATATTACCTCAACAGAGATACCTTGTACCTCTTTTAGTTACCAGTTAGTACTTTGTTAATTATTAAGATAAAAATGATGTTTTTGTTCCTAACTCATCATTCCTAAAATTAAATCTTACGCAGTGTCCTATGTCCCATATCTTTGAAAATATCTTGCTCTTTATCTCATAATTCCTGTATCTAGTTTTATCTAAGATGTTTTTATGTGTTAACAACTGTTTGTAATATTTAGTTTGCGTTTTCCTGCCCACCACCTCTCTTATTTTTGACGCATCCCATCATGTGACCTGATACCCAAAGGGATGCGTGTTCCCTTGCTTGTCTGGTTTGCTCCTGGGTTTGAGTTTGTTTGCTGTCAGGTCGATCTGTGACTATTTTTGTAATCCTTCACTTTTGCTGGTTACATGAAGATATTTTAAGTGAATGCACCAGATCAATGAATGAAAACTTAGACAAATCTTTAAAACTGCTTAAAATAAATCTAGAGGTAATGTTAGTATAATTTAAACTTGGAATATTCCATGCCTTTAATGCTAGTACTCAGAAAGCAGAGGCAGGATAGTCAGGTCATGAACATAAATCCAAACAGATTTCTCTTAGGCAGATATTTGAATTCAGTTTACTAAACCCAATTTCATACATTATAAGCCAGAAGAAAAAGAGAATGAGAAGCCACAAGAAGCTTATATTTATTTTATATGTTTATACCTATATTTATTTTTAAATGTAGCTGTATCTTAAAAAATATAGGTGATTACTTTTTTATTTTAATATCTAGCCTTTTAGAATTTCCATAATTACTGGAAAATAAGATAAAATAATAAATTGAGAAAAATGTGTGCTGTGGCATACTTTATTATTCTTAAGGGAAATAATATAGCTAATTTTAATTCTGTTGAACATAATGGTATTAATTATTTAAATTACTATCTGTCAGAAGCTACAGATTAAAACCATTCATGTAACAATGCCCAACATAACATAGAGGTCATCTTGTAACATTTTATAAAAAAACAAAAAAAATGTTGATATTGAAATGTACAAACCTCCAATGAACACTTTTTTGTTTCAATAATAATGACATAATTCATAATCTCAAGCTTACTGCTAGAAAGAATAAATATTCTAAATGCCAAAGGTAAGGGCACAACAGGGATTAATTTCTATGAGAACGTAAAAGGAGTTGGGATATAAGCAACGGAGAAACTAACAAGAAGCGACTTTGCCATACAAGATAAAATAATAAAGATAGACCTGGTTGGGAAAATGATGTATAAAGAAAAGAAAATCATATTCTGTGCATGAGTTTAGAACCATAGACAAGTATTAGAGGCTTTCTGCTACTGGCTACTGAATATAGCCAAACCTGGCATTTTGGTCATTCTGTAAAATTCTGTCTCATTAATCCACCAAGAAAAAGAAAAGAAAAATTGTACTACAATACCCTTAGTGGCACATTTCTCTTTCCAGTCTTGTCTGTGTGCTTAGATAAAGATGTTACCCTGAGCCCTGACTATTAGCCAACCAGGACAACTTGAAACAAAAAGAACCTTTACTCTTGTCTTACAAAGGAATAAAGACAACGTCATAATCATACATTTTTTTTGAGAAGGGCCAACTAACAAAGTGGGTAATTTCCTGAAAAGATATGAAGCTCTGTAGCTATCTAGAAATAGCTTAGTGAAAATCTTCATGTTAATTTCTTTATTCATGTGTCATCCATTCGTCCCTACATTCATTTGGCCACATCCAATTCATCTCTCTTGGAATCTGGAATCTTTCAGAATGTTCAACAAAGAATTGTGAATTGGGGCATTGAGCTCCATAAACATGAATTGTCACCCGTGTCACCTAACACTGTGTGGAGTTACTTAACCATAGTAAAACCCTTTAGTATTCTTGTCTTTAAATGAGAGTATCCATAAGTCCTGGCTGAGCACGTGGCAAATAGACCTTGAAAAGAAATGACAGGCAGAGTTTCTTTGTCACTGATGAGCTGTCAGGAGTCCCTGCTTGCTTTGGTGCATTAGCCTGTTGAAGCATAGCAAGGAAATGCCTCAGGTTTGCCTCTTGATGTATATCCCTGGTAGGATGCCCTACATGAGTTTAATGAATGGAATCCAAAGAAGACAGCATCATTGTGAGCAAACTTAAACCATTGTTTTTACCAAAACTGGTAGAATCAATACTATAAAATCTGGAAACAAATAATAAAATTTAAAAGCTGAAAGTAATATGTTATAAATATGTGTATTCTCATTAAGAGTATAACTTGAAAAGGGTACTTTATACATTGCATTGTAATGTATTCCAATTAGAAATACAACATATGAATACAATTCTCATTTTGAATATTTTGGAAAAATATATGGTGCATATATTTAAAATGTAGTCACTAAAGTCATATATTAAGATAACTAAAAATTTGAAATTCATCCTTTCATATATTATGCTAAACTACTGGAAAAGACATTTCTATCACAATAACATTCCAATGAAAATATGTTAATAAAATCCACAGATAGTAGGTCAAAGAAAATAAGCTCAGCTTTCTGAAATGACAAGGAAAAAATGTACCAAAACATCAAGTCTTTGAGATGGATTTAATTTATTTGCCCACCAAGACGATGTCACAACATATTTCCAGGATTACTATAATTTTAATTAAACTCATATTTGCAAAGTCAGAATATGATTTGAATGGAGCTTAAAATTAGAGAGGCTGTATATAAGAAAAAGAAAGAAAGAAAGAGAAAGAAAGAAAGAAAGAAAGAAAGAAAGAAAGAAAGAAAGGAAGGAAGGAAGGAAGGAAGGAAGGAAGGAAGGAAGGAAGGAAGGAAGGAAGGTTATATATACAAAATACTCTTTTTAATTAATAATCTATTATATCCAAATAAATGATTTGCGAACCAAGCTACATTATCTATAAGTTACAAATATTTCAAAAGAATTACTTTGTTCAGGTGAGAAGTACCACAGATGCCAAAACTGGTCATGTCAGGGCATATTTGATTCTGATATATCAGTGGATCTATTGTGATTCTACAACAAATGAGACACATGTGATTTGGAGAGGAAGTAGAAACAAAATATGGCCGCCAGGAGAGACAGGATATGTAGTCATTTTCCAAAAGGAAAAGCAAGAAAAGGCTATGGCAGAGTATTTTCATTACAGAGTTTGAGGACACATGGAGAGAGCCTGAACTGGTAAATTAATTAGAACACAGGAACAGGGTCTAATGGAATTGTGTGTTGTGTTGAATTTTCATTTTATCTATCTATCTATCTATCTATCTATCTATCTATCTATCTATCTATCTATCTACCTGTCTGTCTGTCTGTCTGTCTGTCTAGCATCAATTTAGCATCTATATATCTAATCTATCTATCTCTTTTAGGTCTCTTCTCCCTTGTCCATGAAACATAAATAAATAGCATGGCCAGTCATGTGCACAGTGCTTTCCATGATTAAATTATTTAATGAGTAGAACAACCTCACCAGTTAGACAAAGCTCTTACCCTTTTTGATATGCATGGAATGTAGCTAGTCAGTGGTTTAAGATTTAACCACAAAAAAAAATTACCTAGCTAGTCTAGTATTAATACTTTCATTCTGACAGTATTGTCTCTTAACAATTTCATCATACTCTAAGCTAGTGAGCCTTGGGTAGTAGAGGTAACTGTGGCTTCACTACAAATCAATGACAAGACAAAATTGTGTACAATGTTGATCTATCAAATTAATTTTAAATAGGGTCATTGATTAGAAGAGTGGTATTGCAGGGAAAAGGTTGTATTAGTTTAGTAGGTTGCCACAATAAGTATCAAATACCACAAAATAGATAGTTTAAACTGCAGAAATATTTTTGGACATCAGAAATCCAGGAACATAAGGTTTGGCTCTTCTAAGACTCCCTGCTTGGTCTGAAAGTGGCCATACTCTTTCATAGTCTTCACAGTTTCTTCATGTACTCTTTTATTCTGTCTTTCTGTATTCTGAGTGCCAGTTCTTTGTTTCTAAATTCATTATGTTCTAAAAATAACAATTTTGTTTGGTTACTGGTCCATTATAATAGTCTAATTTAATTTACTTTTAAAGGTTTTTCTCTTAAAATGTAAACACTCTATAAAAATTAGGGTTTAAGATTTCAAAGAAAGAATCTACAATATTCACATCTATTATCTAACACTGAATAATGTTTATAGCAGGAGTTCTTATTCTGAATTTGTCACTGGGTGATGTTAAGTGATCTCATCTTCTCTCTCTCTCTCTCTCTCTCTCTCTCTCTCTCTGTGTGTGTGTGTGTGTGTGTGTGTGTGTGTGTGTTTCTCTCTGCCTCTCTCTGTCTCTATCTGCCTGTGTGTGTGTGTGTGTTTCTCTCTCTGCATATGCATGCACATGTGTGTACATGTGTGTGTGTGATAATGGGATGTGTGTAATGGGCAGGTAGTGCATGTATGCATATGATGTATTGTATACATGTATTTGTGTAAGTGTGGGGATATGTATGCTATGTAAGTGTGGGGAGTTCAGTAGCTCTAGGAAAACTTCTATGGTCAATACTCACCTTCTACTCCTTACCTTTTACCTTGTCTAGTGTTCGAAACTGGGTCTTGTTATTGTTTATGACTGCATATAGGAGGCTGGATCATCTTCAGACTTCTGAGTATTCTCCTACTTTCACCTCCTATTGTTTCAAAGGAGCGCTGAGATTATATAAACCTCCAGAATCCATTTAAATGAGGATGGAATCTCAGGACCTCATGCTTGCAGAGTAAACATTTTACCTACTGGGCCATTTCCACCTCTGTCCCATTTACTATCTTGTAGAGAGTCCATGCTCATGAAAGATGATGCTGTCCTGAGCTGGACTCTCTGAGTTTGCCTCCTATTTTCTATCTCTGCAACCACACAATCTTCTTCATTATCATAGTTACTACAAGTTTTGAGCATAAGTTAGCCAGAGTTTTTGTTCTATATATATACACTAAGAAAATGAAATTTTCGCTTTTATTCACACTTTTTTTCTGGATGGTCTTTGAGTACTTATAAACCTCCAGTCAATGAAATCAATACCTAAAACAATACCTAAATTGCAGACCTACTGTGGGAACTCAAAGTCTCACTGCATGAAAAGTGCTACGGCCAATGTCCAGGAGGTCTTCCAACAGCCTAACTCTACCCGCTTTCACACCTCTTTCCCCTTTCACTTCAGACTTGCATAACTTATTTCCAGCATCTTTGTCTGATAATATTGACAAGTCTTTATAGGAAGTGTGTACTTTGGATCACTGTCTTTTGAATTAGATTTTAACACGGAAAACCAGAACCTCACATAGCAATGAAGACCCATCCCCAGAAGCTCACACGCTAGAAGATAGCTTCTGAAATGTCCAAACATTTTAAATAAATGCATTGGTCTGTTGTATTCCACCTCTGATTTTGACCAGAACACTGAGAATGACTGGAGAAGTTCTCCACAACTGAGCTTCAGAGAGCTAAGGCCACCGGGCACCTGAGGATCACTGCAAGATTGACAAAGAGGTTGATGCAACCTCAGCGGTGCTCATGATGAGCCTACACAGAGCCAGCAGGAGATATAAGCCTGTGGACTTATGCTGATAATTTTGAAAGATACATTTGAGACTAAAGTATTCTTTTAATCATCGGGGTTTATTATAGTCCCACACTTTTCAATCATAAAAAGATATTGCACATAAATCCATGCATTTATTTGAATTATTTATTCTTACTTTCCTTCTAAAAGTTGAAAATATTGAATAAGTCCCAAAACAACAGAGACACTGAAATAGAAGGAAAATTTATTAGGTATTTTTCCCAAATAGAAGAGAAGGAAAGTAATTTTAATTTATTTGATTTTAAAGCAAAATGATACAAGTGTGTTATTTATAACATGCTAGTGTTTTTTAATCATGTCTTGCTCATACTATTCATTTACAAATTTAAAAGATGATGTGATTAGTGACACAACTGTGTCATGATCCCACTGTACTCGAGCACACACACACACACACACACACACACACACACACACACACACACCACTCTCCACTCTCACACAATGAATGAGAC
Organism: Montemys delectorum; assembly: GCA_019843815.1. Taxonomy (NCBI): domain Eukaryota; kingdom Metazoa; phylum Chordata; class Mammalia; order Rodentia; family Muridae; genus Montemys; species Montemys delectorum. The sequence continues at coordinate 12,519 of JADRCD010226086.1, forward strand.
TTATACAGGGGAATGGAGTAGGACCATAGCTGGAAGCCAAGTGTTTCAAGGATGACTTCCACTGATAACCAGAAGCAACATCAACTGTGGACTGGATATATCATCCTTGTATCTCGTGATTCAGGCAACACTGTTGAGCATAGTCCTAGATTAATCCTTGGCAAAAGTCAGAACGAATTCCTAAAGGTATCTTTCAAGTAGTCCCAACTCAAGTTGTCAAAACTTCTGAAGTCACACAGGAGTCATAATGTTAGTTATAGAATGTACACCAAGCAGGAAATTTCAGTTTAGTCCAGGTAAACTGATGATAGGTAATTTAAGATCTCCAGAAGATCCATAAAGAACTGATATGGATATTAACTTGTTTGAAGAAAGGTCAAGGCAGGAAGGAGAAAGTTGTTGTCCTAAAGAGCATAAAAAGGATAGGATGCCTTCAGGAGAATAGCCATGCAGTGTTCTGGGACGCTTTGGGTTTTAGTTAAAATGGCTAGTTTGCTGTCAGCTTCACGCAGCTTCAGTTATCAGGAAACAGGGAACCTTAACTGGAAACAGGCTTCTATCAGATTGGGAAAGCCTGTGGAACGTTTCCATGATCGAGTCTTGATGTGTTGAGGGCCCAGCTCACTGGTGGGCAGTGCCTAGTCCGGTGTGGTAGTCTTAGGATATATCACAAAGCTGGCTGAGCAAACCAGTAAGCAAGATTCTTTTGTGGTTTATTTTCCTTCCGTTACTGCCTCCAGCTTCCTGGCCTGACTTTCTTCAGTGATGGACTGCAAATGTAAACTAGACTAAACTTTTTTTTTTTTCTCCCGAGGATACTTTTGGTCACGATCATGGTGTTTTATAACAAAAATAGACAGTGAGTATTGCAGCTTCCTGGGAGTATGTAGCCAAGGTGGGCCTCTAGGAGCACAGCCCTATGCTACCTTCTCCAGGGCGACTTTGCAATCAAGCGCAGCAGCACACCATCCTATGTTCACACGCTGTGGTGGCTCAACCGAAGCAGACTTGCCAGCTGCAACCTCAGAGGCGGCCAGCAGGAGGAAGCAAGAGATAAACCCTGGGGACTTTGCTGCATGTCAGTAGTTTAGAATTTGAGCCAAACTGGCCTGGACATAGAGGAGAGGCAGCAGTGAGGATGGATGCATTCTATAAAAACTGAAACTTAGCATAGAATTTGTGTAACTGGGATTCTTCTTTTTTCCCATAAGTTCCTAAATATTAAACCTGGGACAGGATGGAATCTACTTAAGAGGAGTAACTGTTTTTAACCAACAGGGAAACTGGGCCAAAGCCAGTGTATACTATGGGTGTTCAGGAGGGGATAGAGGCTCAGTAATTTTTATTTTATATTTCTAGCAGATGCTTTTCAGCATGCGAGTCTGTTGTTCTTAATCTTTAAACTGTAGTATGGGCTTTCACAAACACATGCTGTCTTCTATGATTCTCAAAGGGTGAGGATTTTTAGTACCCAACACTCAGGGAGTGGAAAGGGAAGGTACTTGGTTACTCCGTAAATGGACTTGCCTGGGCCCTGGCAGGTTCTTAAAGAAGTTGCTTGTGTTGTCTTCTAGTCTGAGGCTAATGTGGGAAAGCTAAGCACATGGGACTTGTGACCAAGTAGATTTATGTCAAATCTATAACATGGGTTCATTTTAACCTGCTATTGAGTGTTTGTATACAATTATAGACGTATATGTGTTAATTGTAAAAGATCTTACTGAAACAGAGAGAATACATCTTCTTAAAGTATTAGTTGACACTAAAAATAAATACCATAACTTATTTTTTAAAGAAAAAAATTGTCAGGTAGTCTAGCAAATTATGACAGTGAATAAGGACTCCTTACCACTAAGCCTGAAGAAGGAAGTTTGATTTCCAGGACCCACCCGTGTATTACAAGGAATCAATAGGAAACCCACAAGAGGTCCTTAGACCTCCACAGGGGCACCTTAGTGCACACACACACACACACACACACACACTCTCACACACACACTCTCTCACACACACACACTCACACACACATACTCACACACACACTCACACACACACTCACACACACACTCACACACACATACTCACACACACACACTCACACACATACAAAATAAAGAAATGAAAAAATGAATGAATAAATGAATAGATAGATAAATAAGTAGAACATGTGCTCTACTAATAAGTCTTACCTAGTGCTCTAGTGTTTGAGGTACTAGAAAGCTAGCCACATAGACACTACCCATTCTAATTTGGTTCAAAAAAATCCTGCCTAAGTGACCTTCTGATATTCTTGTCCAATTATGGAATGCCTCCATATAAATGCATTTAAATGTTTTTGAGACTGTGTGAAATGAATCACTGATAATTTGTGGGAGAGACAGGCCTATCATTAGCCTTGATAAGATGGTAATTTGATTATCCGCTGATCCTGTTGCTCATTCCATTTTTGAACATGAATATTTAAAGTATTTGAAGGGCAAAATAATTCAAAGAAAGAATTGGTCAATATTTCAAAAAAATAGATTTCTTCAGAATTCCTTTCAAGACAAGCACTGGAATATCAAAGTAGGCTCTCTTCAAAATAATCTAGCAAGGAAAGTAATAAAAAAAATTTACTCTGGAATAAACAGATCAGATTTGTGTCAATTTTTTCTCTGCACTTGTCAATTTTAGTGTCTGAATATACACTGTTTATTTGCTGAAAATAAAATGTTTTTTTCTTTGTAGAAATAAGAGATTTAAAAAGATAATGATGAATTCTTCTCTTTTTTTTTGAGTTGTGCTTTTTTTATTAGATATTTTCTTTATTTACACATCATAGGATATCTCCTTTCCCGGTCTCCCCTCCAAAAAAACAAAACAAAACAAAACAAAACAACCAAAAACCAAAAAACAACAACAAGAACAAACCCCTGTTCCCTCCCCTGACCCCCCTCACCCTACTTGCCACCCCCACCCTCTCTTGCTTACTGGCCCTGGCATTCCCCTACACTGGGGCAAAGAAACTTCACAGGGCCAAGGGCCTCTCCTCACTTTGATGACCAACTTGGACATTGTCTTAGTCAGGGTTTCTTTTCCCTTCTCTGTGATAACTCCAGCCTGTGTCAAGTTGACACACAAAACCAGCCAGTACAATTGACCCCTTGTCAACTTGACACACAAACACATCACTATTAAGCCTCAACCCTTACTTTTTTATTCATCCCCAATATCTAAAGTCCCACTGATTAAAAGTTCAATCAATTTAAAATGTCCCATATCTTTTAAAATTCAAAGTCTCTTAACTGTGGGCTCCACTAAAATATATTCTTCCTTCAAGAGGGAAAAATATCAGGACACAGTCACAATCAAAAGCAAAAATCAAACTCCAACCGTCCAATGTCTAGGATCCACTCACGATCTTCTGGATTCCTCCAAGGGCTTGGGTCACTTCTTCAGCTCTGTCCTTTGTAACACACACCTTGTCTTCTAGGCTCCAGATGCCTGAACTTCACTGCTGCTGTTGTTCTTGATGGTCATTCATAGTACTGGCATCACTAAAACACTGTCTTCCACTGTAACTAGGCTTCCCCAATAGCCTCTCATAGGCTCTCTTCATGGTGCCAAGCCTCAACTCCTTTGCATGACCCCTTCAGTCCTGGGCCATGAGCTGCAACTGCGGCTACACCTTCATCAATGCCCTTCCATGGCCTCTCACAGTGGGGAGCCTCAGCTGCTCTTTATGATGCCTTCATGCCTTCAAAACCAGTATCACCTGGGTGACTCTTACACATTAACAAGTCCTGTTGCAGCACAAGGTACAACCTTGGCTATCTCTGGAGTGCAGCCTCTTTGTGCTCTCAGAAAACACTTCCCAGAAGATGTCATCTCAGTGATGCTGGTCTCTTCTTAATCACTGCTAATTTCTTAGCTCCAGCTAACCAGCATCAATAGTCCCAGTAATGCAAAGTTTTCGATTTAGTAGTTCTGGTATCTTGTTAATCACAGCTGATACTTCAGCCCCAGCTACCAAAACCACAATCAAAACAGCATGGTCCCTAATAAGAGTCTTTAATCTTCCCTCTGAAATTTTACAAGCCAGGCCTCCATTTCTGCACTGTTCTCAACATGATCTTCCAAGCTCCCACAGAACATCCCCCAGAGTTTTTAACAACCAGTGGCTCTTCTAGCTCAAAGCTCCAAAGTCCTTCCACAGTCCTCCCCAAAACATGGTCAGGTTGACACAGGAATATCCCACTATGCTGGTATCAATTTGTCTTAGTCAGGGTTTCTATTCCTGCACAAACATCATGAACATGAAGCAAGTTGGGGAGGAAAGGGTTTCTTGAGCTTACACTTCCACACTGCTGTTGATCACCAGAGGAAGTCAGGACTGGAACTCAAGCAGGTCAGGAAGCAGGAGCTGAAGCAGAGGCCATGGAGAAAGATGTTCCTTGCTGGCTTGCTTCCCCTGGCTTGCTCAGCCTGCTCTCTTATAGAACCCAAGACTTCCAGCCCAGGGATGGCACCACCCACAAGGGGCCCTACTCCCTTGATCACTGATTGAGTAAGTGCCCCACAGCTGAGTCCTATGGAGGCACTTCCCCAACTGAAACTCCCTTCTCTGTGATAACTCCAGCCTGTGTCAAGTTG
>JADRCD010226087.1:0-14492 GCA_019843815.1 Montemys delectorum
GGGCACTGGGTCTGGATCTCACTGAAGATGGGGGTCCTGGCAGGGAAAGGCAAAGCCTCATAATGCGTCATCAAATTCTCCTTCGTAGCAGTGTGGGCAATCTCATTCAGTTGAGAACTATCTGAAGGTCTCTGGTATTTGACATAATCCTTGCTCTGGAACTGTGGGGGTGGGGGTGGGGAATCTGAGGAGTTTGGCCTTCAGCCTTAATACATTGTGGGTACCTGGAAACCTCTCAGGGTGGAAGGCTCACTACACTGTGGCCCAGGACCCAAGGACCACAGTGTGCCTCCCATACCCTGGCTAGGATCTCAGAGCCCCAAGATTGCATAGTCCATCTTTCCAGGCTTTTGAGTCTGCTGAACCCCCTAGGCTTCTCTTCAAGCTAAGCACTAGCCCTTCAAGGTCTCTCCTGACTGGGTGCCCAGGATCTATCCAGGGATCTCTTTCTTGCTCTTCCTACCACCTGAAACGGGAGGCAGGATGAGATAGTGCTCTGGGTCAGGAAACAAACTGTAGTCAGTTTTCTCCCTTTGCATTGCTTCTACTGTGGCCCATGACAGGCTAATCTGTTTTAAGGTTTAGCTTCTTCATGGGAAAATTCCCAGCTCTCGTCTGAATAATCTGGGGTAAAGATCTGTTTTCCTAGCCTGGACTCCACCCCGCCCTGGTGACAGCCAAAGCCACCTCTGCCCAGATTCCTTTGAACTGTCCTGAGAGCCAAGAATCAGATACAAAACCAGTGAGATATTTTTAGATTTCTTTATTTTATATGTACTGAGTATTTTGTCTATATGTACCACATTTTCCCAGTGTGCATGCCTACTGCACACGGAGGTAAGGAGAGGGAGTCAGAGACCCCGGAACTGAGTTAGTTTGGTAATGAGCCCCTCTTTGTGTGCTAGGAACTGAACCCAGGTCCTCTGGAAGAGCAGCAAGTGCTCTTAACCGCTGAGCCATCTCTGTAGCCCCAGAGGCAAAGATTTTGTGTTTGTTTTGTTTTGTGGCAGGATCTTAATACATAGCCCACACTGACCTCCTGCCTCGGCCTCTTGACTACTAGGATTACAGACATGCACTTCTATATCTGGCTGGGGAGCTAGGTTCTTAAGAGCTGACTCACCAGGCCTGAGAAAGCTGGGGGTGGATCACACAGGGCCTGGCCTGGAGACCTGTGACTGTCCCCTTTCCTTAGGACCTGGCCCCTACAGCTAAGGACCATGGCTGTGGCGTCTCAGGCTCTTCAGCCCAGCCTGGCTTCTACTCTCTTCTGCTCAGAAGACAAAGCGGTCGGGATCCTCACTTTGGCTCCGTTTGCAGAGGCTCCGTGATGAGGAGGGACAGGAGATGTGATAGAGACTCTTGATTGTGGATGTGACTGGGTTTCGAGAGGAAGGCCTGAGTGGCTTATATCATGCAGCTGTGAGTGTGTCTGTCAAGCCTGTCTCCAGAGCCCATTAGATCATGAGCACTCTGACCTCTCACATTTAATCTCCTGATGGATCCACTGTGTGCAGAGACTGTTGAAGGCGGTGAGAAAGGGAAGGTGGGGCTGGGCTGAAAGAAGTCCTCTCCGGGGTGTCTTAGAAGGCCAGTTCTTGCTTTGCTGCCTTCCCATCTTTACTCTGCTTCTTTGTTGTCTGGAGTGGAGCTCCGTTCCACAGACCTCCTGTGGTGATGGATGAAGTCACTTCTGTAGCAGGAAACAAAATAACTTTTCCTACCTTACAGTGTTTCTGTCAGGTATTTTTGTTACCACATTAAGTAATAAGCTGTGAGTGCCTACCTGAGCCATAAACTAAGGGGCCATTTTCCAGATGAACACAGCCCAGTCTCTTGGCCCAGAGCCCCTGGAAGTCTCTGGGGCCTGAGTGAGCAGAGCAAGGGTGAGCTTAGTCTGGGGTGCAGTAGGGAGGGGAATAAGGGACAAAGGAAAGTCAGACTCGGACCTATCTCAGGAACCCTTAGCCATCAGGAACCATGTCATGAACTCAGTGAGGACCTGCATTTGTTCTGTGTTTGTAGAGGCAGGCACAGGGCTTCCAGCTCTCCTTGTCTCTACCCTTCTGGAAGCTTCAGTATGGACCTATCTCTCTGTTTCTGAATGGTATCCCCAGAGCTTACCCTGTCTGCCCAGCCAACCCTGCAGAGCGGGGAACTATGGGTGCTCTATTTCTCATTGTCCCAGCATCTAGGACATATAGGTGGCCTCCTGCTTCTCAGTGTCACCTTCTTGTTGTTCATCGTGGCCTTATTCTATACACACACGCCTGGAAGGAAAGATGCACAGACACACAGGACAGATGGGCAGATGGAAGGAAAGCAGTGTGTGTGTGTGTGTGTGTGTGTGTGTGTGTGTGTGTGTGTGTTATGACAACACAGCTCTATTGAGTTTGGGCCTTACTCTTTGGCCTCACCTGACCTTCATCAGATCTTTGTAGTCCCCTTCTCCTAGTGCAGTCACATTGAGGGGTATGCCTCCAACAAATGAATTGAGAAGGGACATGATTCATTCTATAACTAGCTCTATCCAGTGAAACCTTCCTGTGACTTTAAAGGAATGCATTCCGACAGCTGGCAGAGCGGGATTTTAGTTGAGTAGATAGGAGCATGTAAAACATTTCATACCTCTTATTTGTTTAAATGTGCATTAAAGGAACCAAACGCCAGATGGGCATGATGCTACAAGCCTGCCATCCCAGCACTTGGCCTGTGCAGAACTTCTCTCAAGGTCCTGATTTCAGCAGCATGGCACTGTATGTGGTGGTGGTAGTCAGGTGTCCGTGCTCTGCCTGCGCCACTCCTTTGCTGGCCTGGGACTTGGCTTTATGAAGTGCCTGGCTTAGGGCAGCCAAGCGCCCTGGCCTCTGGTTTTGTTAACTAACATCCCCAGCCTCGGTTTCTCACCTGTAAAGTAGAGGACTCCATTTAGCCTGAGGCTTGGCAGCCTGTGGCCTGCCCACCAAATTCAGCCCAATGCCAGCTTCCCATGGCGAAGTTTTACTGAAACAGTCATGCGTGGTCCTTTATGTGCGTCTGTCTTGTTTCTTGTCTTAGAAAACACATGGCCTGTGACGCAACGTGTCTGGTCTTCTATAGAAAATGTTGATGACCCATAGTGTAAAATTTAGTCACCCCTCCCTCCCTTCTTCCCTTCCTCTCTCCTTCCCTCCCTCCCTCCCTCCCTCCCTCCCTCCCTCCCTCTTTCCCTCCCTCAGTATTTGTGGGATTTGCATCTGTAGAGCTAACCAAGACTCAAAATATGTCTTTTAAGGAACTGTATCTGTGGTGGCTGGTGTGGCTGGGGTGGCTGGGGTGGCTGATGTGGCTGGGGTGGCTCATGCCTGTAAGCCCAACGTTTGGAGGGTAGCAGGAAAAGGATTGGAAGCTGAAGGACATCTTTGGCTCCATATTATATTGAACTTGAACACTGTCTTAAGCTGCATTAGGCCTTGCCTCAGAAAACCAAGCTAAACAAATAAATTGTATCTGTACTGAACATATATATATATATATATATATATATATGTATATATATATATTTGCAGATTTTCTTGTTTCTTACATAATACGCTTTAGCAACTATTGATACCACATCTCTATTGTATTTGGAATTTTAAGTAATAGATATTTGAGTTCTAGAACATGGGAGGGTTTATGTAGATTATCTGTAAATACTGTGGCGTATACTAGAGAACTGAGCATCTGGGTCCTAGAAACCATGGTTCTTTATCCCTCACAGATACCAACAGCCTGGCATATTTGTCAAATGTTATTTTAGTCAGAAGGTTCTTCAATCATCTTATTTAATTTCTTTTTTTAATAGAAGCAATCTCTATAGTATTCACCATATGCATAATCCTAAGAGCTTCAAAGTCGTTGACGTATTTGATCCAAGAAGGTTAGTGGAAGCACCATGTTCACATTTCAGAGAGGAGAATGTGGAAGCCAAGTTTACAGAGAGGTTAAGTAACTCACTTAAGGTCACAAAGCTACGAAGAAGCAGTGGTCTAACTCCAAATCTGTCCTCCTCCCTGTCCCATGCTAAATATCCTTAGTGGCCTTGATGAGCCTGGAGAGCTGACTAGGACTGAAGTGGCTTGGCCAGCATCTTATTTCCCCTTTAACCCTTCCCCCAGTGCTCCCGACCAGGGTCTCGGGACCCTATGAGACAATTCTCACTTTGCCATAAAACTGCATTGTGCCTTAAAGAATAGCATCCACGCTGCTCGTGGAACAGAGGGTGTTTTTCTGTTAAGTGCTGAGGGATGTAAAAAATGTTAACATCAGCTTCGTATTTGCTTAAATGTACATTAAAGCAAATAGCTGGGCTTGGTAGTGCAGACCTGTACCCCCACACCTGGGAGGAGAACAGAGTGGAGAAGAATGGGAGGAAGAGGAAAAAGAGGAGGAGGTGGTGGCAGGGGAGGAAGGAAGAGTCCTAGCACATAAGTTCTTCAGAATTCTAGTAAATAAATAAGCTCTGTCCTAGCCCTGCTGGGCTGCTGTAACAGAAAGCCACAGGCTGGGTCATGTATAAACACTAAGAGTTTATTTGGCCCCCAGGTCTGGAATATGCAAGATCCAGGGGCTGTATCCAGTGAGTGCCTTCCTGCTGTGTCCTTACTTGAGTGATCTCTCAGAGCTAAGTCTTTTTTCAATCTGCATTGATCTCTTTATACAACTGGAACCCTCTGACCTCCCAGCATCCTCAGCTGGCTCCACCTCCCAGTGATAGCCTTTGAAGGGCACATTTAGGCCAAAATGTTCTTCTGTGGGAATGAGGATGGCAGATAAATAGGCTTTCATGGTCATCTGGTGGCATATTTCAATTGATCTTAGAACAGTCTATTTGGAGCCAGCTCCCAGGGCCAGATGGTCTTAAACTCTATGCTAACAGATACAGCCAACCAGGGCCAGAGGGTCTCAAACTCTATGGTAACAGATACAGCCAACCAGGGTCAGAGAGTCTCAAACTCTATGGTAACAGATACAGCCAGCCAGGGAGGAGCTGCACAGAAAGGAAGCCTCGGAGCTGGAGATGCTGTAGGCAGAACAGAGCATTGGACCACAGAAGGGTCCCCTGGAAATCTGACATCACTAAACTGAAAAGAAACTCAACAGGCAACTTTCTCCCAAGATCCTGAAAGATCTAAGCTTCTAACCATTGCTAAGTTCAGCTTCCTGTGGTCAGTCAAAATCACAGGTACCTCAGAGAGACACTATAATAACCAGCTTGGTGACTTCATTCCCTGAAGGTCACCTGCCTGGCTTCCTCTCCCAGTACCCCTAAGCCAGCTGGGGTTGGCCACTGTCTTGGCAAGTCCTCTTCTCTATAATAGGGGGTTCTGTGGGGGATGAAATACAACCTCCCTTGAGCCTTGCAGTGTTGACTCCAAGGAGGTGGGAAGGGAGGTGACTTAAACCTTTTTATTTTGACTCTGGAAGTATCCTAGCTTTATCCAGACTGGGGATCCTGTTTGCTTACACAGGCTGTCTTTTCTCAAGTGCCATTTGCCAGCAATCCTCACTGGTCTTAGGCATGGAGTGGGTCACCAGCCTTCTGGAGGCCAGAGCTTGTTCTGTGCAGAGGGCGTTTGTGGAAGTGGAGAAATGTCGAGGAAGGCACCTCTTGTCCTTAATGCATCATTCAGAGTGTAGGCAGGTTCCTTCAGGCCTGGAGAGCAGTCGAGACAGTCCTGCGCTGATGGACCTCCTACGTCGTGGAGGATCATGGCGAGTGCAGGTTAGTTCTACATAAGCTCTCTGAACAGCCCCTCCTAAAATCTTCCAAAGCCTGGCTCGCCTGTAGCTTGTCCTAGGAGATCATTTTACCTCATTTGTTTAATCGTTAACCATTGAAGGAAAGTAGCTATTACATAAAACTGAAGTTACTTAATGAAAGTGTTTTCTTTTTCTTTTGTAGATGTGTTTATTTTATTTTATGTGTATGAGTGTTCTGCCTGTCTGTATCCACGTGTACCACGTTCATGCCTGGTGCCTTCGGAGGTCAGAAGAAGGCATTAGATTCCCTGGAACTGGAGCTGTAGATAGATAGTTGTGAGCCTCTATGTAGGTGATGGGAATCCAACCCGGGTCCCCGAGCCACACGTGCCCTTAACCACTGGGCCATCTCTCCAGCCCCTGAACTTACTTAATCTGAACAGCCATTGTGGGAAATCGAAGTTTGTCTTTCTCGGAATTTACATGTTAGAGTGTGACCAAGCAGGTGCACTTCGATAGTTTTTAGGGAAGTCCTGCAAATAGGCGCCGCTCCGTTGCATGAAGCTATGTGCAAAGAAGCATGAACCACCATGTTTAACTTTACGTTTTACACCCCTCCCCCCTTTGGCTTGGCAACTGGCCACGATACAATTATGCTAAATAAACTTGCCTACCTATTTAGTCCGAGCTATTGATTTGCACCCGACTCTGTTTCATCATCCTGGCACTGTCTGCACCTCTCACGTGATACGGAAACCGGGCACTCAATTCCGTGATGCATTTCCAGCAGCCCTGGGCACTTACAGCCTCATCTGCGACCTTCTGGGCAGAATGCCTACCAGGGTCCGAGCTTCCTGGCTGCTGTCATCATCCTCCCCCTACAGGAAACAGCTGAGCAGTTGACCGGATTGGATTGTCGTATCTTGAAATAACACCAGGTGCCACGCGTTCGAGCTGTAGTTTGTGAGTCTCCTAAGTCCCCTCTTGCTCTCTTTGTGGCCAGGGAGACAGTGTTAGTTTCTAGGTTTTGCCAGGATATTCAGGGGGACTAGAAGTGTCACACAAGGCTTTGCAGCTGGCACAGGACCAGAGGCCACGTTGTGACTTTCAGTCTCATGCTCTTCCCATCACAGCATGGAGTCATAGGTGGGCCACTGTTTTCTAGTTTCCTGGTCTGGACTGCGGCTGTGCTGTATGGTGCATATAACTGAGCCTAGGCCTGTTTCTTCTCTGGTGCGGTGTGGCTGGTCTGTCGCAGTGGAGTTGGCTCTTGGAAGTATTTTTAGGTTTATATTACCATGGCAAAACGTCAGAGTCAGGCTCGGTTTAAAAAGCAGTGAGGTTTCTTTACTTCATATGTATAGAGGTTTAAGGATGCGGTACTGTCAGCATCTAGAAGCCTATGTGGTGAAGAGAGTATGTGTGGTGGCAGCGGAAGCCAGGAGAAGCAGAGCCCAGCAGTCTCCTCTGAGGGCACACCCCCCCCCCAAAGGCTTGCCACTAGGCTCCATCTCCTGACACACCCAACAAGACCACACTTGAGGGTCAGGCTGCCAGTCTGTGCCCCTCTAGGGACAAGGTCAGGCCCCAGACCAGGCAGGAAGTGAGAGGTGAGTGGCTAAAAGCAGTGAGGGGGTAGAGGTGGGGTCAGTTCAAACTCCTGGGATCTGCTCAAGTTATGGAGACAGGGTAGAACCCAGCAGTGAGCTAGGCAGAAGGGAGCCAGGAGGAAAGACGCAGCAGGACATGAAGGAGGGGACAGGAATATGATCCAGAGACACAGACCTACCTAGTAAGCCATTTTGGCCATGAATTAGTCTCTCACTCCCAAACCTGGGTTGACCCTGACTGTAGAATGAAAACAGATTTGTTTTTTTGTTTTAGCATTTTTTTGGGTTTTTTTTTGTTGTTTTTAAATGTGAAAATGCTTTAAGAGGGGGAAAAAAGCCAGGTGTTAATTTCAGAAGGAGAAAAAAAAAAAATCCAGGCTGGTGTGAGGATCTCCTTCGCACATTGGCACCCTGCACGCAGCAGGAAGCGGAAGTGAGAGAGAAGACTGTTTGCTGTGAGTGAATGACATCACCACCCGGGCAGTAGAGCCTTGGAGGATGGAGGACGGAGGACGAGTCATGAGTTGGGCTTTGTGCAACTCAGTGGGCAGGGGAGCTGAGCAGGGCGGCGGGAGGGGAGATAGGAGCCTTGGGCTACACCTCTGCCCAAGGTCTCAGATCATGGGCGCCAGACAGACTCAGTCTGCCTCTGTGTGCTCAGGCCAAGGACAGGGCGGCTTAAATAACACACATCTGTTTCTTAACAGTTCTGAAGTCTGGGGCAAGGTGCTAGGGGGCTTGGTTTCTTCTAAAACCTTTCTTCTTGCCTCGTAGGCAGCTGTCTTCTGCTTGCCGCTTTGAGTAGCTGTTCCTTTGCATGGCTGTGTCCGTATCTCCTCTTCTTAGACACCTACCTGTCAGATTGGGTAGGGCCCACCTAGGACCTCCCTTCACCTTAAATACCTCCTTAATATCTCCAAATCTAGTCACACTCCAAAATACTGGGGATCAGAACTGTCACATGAATTTGGGGTATACCATTCTCTCAACACATCCACAATGGAGCCTTTTATGAATGGAAGGCACACCCTGGACAAAGCTTATACAATCCAGGGAGCCTATGCACTCTAGGGGAGGGCGCAAGTGAGAAGTGCCATGAGGCAAACAGGGATGCGAGGGGCTGGGGGGCACCCAGCAAATGGGCATTAAATCCTTCTTAAAAGAATTCCAGAAATTAGCTGCCGATTTCAAAAGGTTCAGTGAACTTGCTCTATAAAAGGTTTCATAACAGGTTGCCTTTAAATGCCCAGCCTCGCCAGTATGCCTGAGAAATGATTTGATTTAGTGCTATGTGGTTAAAGCACTCCATTTTCCAGCCTACCAAGCCATTAAAAGCAGGGAGGCAGCCTGCAATTAGCCTGTTGCTCAATCTTTCTCCTCTGAAGGGCAACTCAGTCCCCAGCCCTGCACGGTCATGGCTGAGCACCTGGACTGGCCGTCCACTGCCTTTGCTGTAAGTCAGGGGTGGGCAGCACAGCTGTCTGGCACTGACTGGGGCCAGGGCGCTTTTCTTCACGTCTGATGAACCAGCGCTGGCTTCTATCTATGTCAGTAACATAGTTGACTGCGTGGTTGACTTTCTTCACCTCTGTCTTTGGGGACAGTGACACTGGCCTGCTCCAGTTAGGGGGTGAGATGATACTGATCAAGGCCTACTGACTGTTATATAAACTCTTTGTTTGTTTGTTTGTTTGTTTTGTTTTTGGTTTTGGTTTTTTGAGACAGGGTTTCTCTGTGTAGCCCTGGCTGTCCTGGAACTCACTCTGTAGACCAGGCTGGCCTCGAACTCAGAAATCCGCCTGCCTCTGCCTCCCAAGTGCTGGGATTAAAGGCAAGCACCACCACCGCCCAGCTTATATAAACTCTTATTAGCCCTTTTAACCTGCAAATGTGAATCAAGTTCATTACAGAGTCTTCTCTGTAGGGATGGAAGAAGGGTCCACTGTTGGGCACCATGGAAATCCAGAGGAAACCCTTACCCAATGGGCAGGCTGGAGAAGAGCATGTCTAACCAGGGAGGTCTGTGAGATCCATCCTGCAGCAGGGAATTGTACAAAATCCTCAGCTCATCAAGCTACCCTTCTGGGAAGGAGATTGCTTCCCTTCCTGGGAAAAGAGACGCTTTGTAAAGCCAGATGCTATTGATTGGATTGGGAATAGTCACTGAGAATTTACTCTTTGCCAGGCAGGAGCTGGGCTGAGTTCAGGGCATTGGGACCGCTCATGGGTCACATTATAGGGCTGAGATAGTTCCTCCTTCAAGAGATGCATAGGCCTGCAGGGATTGCACCCAAGAGCAGGAAAGACAGGCAGGAAAAGAGAGGGATGTGAGCCGTGGGAGGCTGTGGGGGATGCCCTGTCCACTTTGAGGAGACAGTAAAGGCCTTTTCGGGAAGCAGTGAGCAAGCGGAGAGCCAAATCACAGGTCTCCGGCAGTCTGGTCTGGCCAGAGGAGTAGCTAAAACCAAAGAAACAGCCTAGGTCAAGGCCTGGATGAGAGAGTCAGAGCTGGGGCCTTCGGATACTTCTGTGTGGACCCAGGATTTGAAGTATGTGAAGGCTGGTGAAGAAGCACGCTACAGAGGTGGGCAGGCCACATGGGCGCAGGTAAGGAAGCCAGACACCGAGGACCAGGACAGAGGCTGCTACCCTCCTGGTTGCAAAACTGGTTCCTGGTGCTTTGGTCCTGCTTGGGTAGGAGGTCTATGGCCCTTCTGAGCCTCACTTAATTCCTTCCTGGCCCTCAAGCTAGGAGTCTTCATTTGTGGTCTGTGAAGATATGGATGGCCTTGACTTCCTCGTCACCAAGCTGCTGGCTGACTTCAGGACAGTAGGTGCCTTGCTGCCCCTTCATGCCAGCAGTGTTTTCTTCAGAGCCTAGAATCCTAGCAGCTTCAGTGATGGCATGTTCTAAGAATGGGCCAGGGAGGGCCAGCTGCTCCCTGAGGACCGGGCTCTGGGCTGACTTTCTCTGTGGTGCTCTGCACCACATGGCATCCAGTGGATGCTGCTGCGGGGACCAGTGAGTGTGGTAGAGACTCAGAGGAACCTGTTATAGCTGGATGCAGTTTGTCCCCCAGGGTTCAGGTCTCCAGTCTAGGTCTCCAGTGTAATGGCGTGAAGGAGGTAGAAACCTTCAAGAGATAGGGCCTGATGGGAAATGATGAGAGCATTCTGGTCTAATTAGACCCTGCCTGCTTGGCACCATTTGCCCAGGACTGTGCCATATGAATGGTCTGGGCTGGGCACACGCTGGAAGTGGAAGCCTCAACCGAGGCCTTAGAGAGCTCAGTATAGTCAAGTGAAGGCTTGGGAAGAGTCTGAGGTCAGTGTGTAACAGCCGTGGATGTCATTTCTTCTGGGTGCAGCCTGGGAGCAGACCCATGATGCAGCTCAGGCCCATGCTGGTTCCCCTAGGCTTTATTTTAGACAGGACAGGAGTACTTCTCTGCTTGAGGCAATCATAAAATATGTGGGAAGCTGCATTCCCAATAATTCTCTGCATTATGTGATTATCATTTATCATTCACTTCGTTTTAATATTTTGAATGCTTTTCACGATTTTTTTCAAGCCTTTACCTTTTCAGTGAGTCTATTCCATGTTTCCATCCCACCTTCTCTGTCTATGAGAAACTTCCTTTTTTTTTTTTTTAAACTGTGTAGTTCAGGTTGACCTCAAACTCATGATCCTCCTGCTTCAGTCTCCTGAATACTGGGATTATAAGCACAGCGCACAAATATATCCCGCTTAGAAACTATTTTAAAAATCGACTCGAAGAGACTGCATACTTAGTTCAAAATAAATCAAAGTAAAAGAAAAAGTACTGTGGAAATAACCCGGTGCCCATCCCCAGATGAATGAATGAATGAATGAAATATGGCATTTCCATACAGCCATAAAAAGAAACAAAGTATCCATATGTATTACAATGTAGAGAAGCCGCACCTATGGGAGGATGGGTGAGCATCACATCACAGATGGCGAGCTGACTATGGCGAGCTGACTGTAGAGTCAAAGAAAGCAACACAAAGCCACATGCTGTGTAGTCTGTGTGGATTCTCCACAACAGCTTGGTCTGTAGAGACAGCCCTCAGGTTAGTACTTAGCAGGGCTGATGGAGAGACATTTGAGAGTCACTGGCTATGATGTTCAGAAGGGCGATGGGAATGTTTTAGTGATGGTTTTGCAGTGGTGTCAATGTGCTGAATGCTCCTTGGCTATACTTTAAAATGCCTGAATTGGTTAATTTCATATTATATGACTTTTGCCTCTGTAACTTTTTTTAAAGAAATGGCATGTAGATGTCCTTTGCTACTTTGTTCCATCCTTCTCTACCACTGACACTACATAAGAGAGAAAAAAGAATCGAGAGGAAAGGAAAGAGACCCCCCCAACCCCTGAGTAAAGTCAGAGGTCAGAAACGGGCACCGTTATTGTTAGACTACTTCCTGCTGATTAGGGGTGTCGAGTTCCTTGGGGCAAGTGTGATTTTCATGCTCAGGATGTATAATTTCTTCTTGCTATCGTTGTTTCTTTGTACACGACTACTGTAACCAACAATGACCAACAACTCAACAACCTCTTGAGGCCCTAGCATTTATCTACCCTCTGAAAAGTCCCCAGAATTCCAAGTGATACATGATCGCAGAAACTATCTGCAGCTGGCAAAATCATACTCCTGCTGGAGTATGAGGCAAATCATAGTCAGCTGCTGCAGTCAGTCTGAAACAGCCCCACATCCCACACCTGGAAGGAAAACGAAAACAGATTCCTATTTCCATTCTTATTTATTTGTTTGTTATCTTTAAGGAAACCAAAATTCTCACTACAATGGCATAGTCTGCAAACAATGGAACTTTTCCCGTCCTGCCTTCCCACCCACCCCCATCTCCTCACTTCTTTCTCAAGATTCTTTTCTCCTAATGTTAACAAGTTATCAAAATCTTTTATGACTGAAAGATGACAGGGCCGTGTGACAACCCTTCGAGTCCTCCACCCAGCACTCTCCATTTCTATATAACACGCAAACTCTCGGTCCACTCCCCTGCCCGTGAGGATTTGAAGGAAATCACTGACATTATTTTCCCATAACTGATTTAGTCCCTATCAGGAGAAACAAGCACTTCTGACCGCAGTGGGTGCCAATCTCATTTCTCCTCTCAGGATTTCCTTCTCGTCCTTATATCCTGAGAATGCTTTCCTGTTTCTTCTGCCTAAAATCCTGTTGCTGCCCTGCATATCAATAACACCAACCCCCCTCTAGTCCCCTCTGGGTGTGTGACAGTTCTTACACATGGCTCCATCGGCCTTCATCTTCCTTTCTCTTGTGTGGGTGGCAGTCCTCTACTTCTGATGGTTGGAGCTTGACATTATGTACCAGGCAAACCACATTTGGAGCCTGGCTCAGCTGGGATCTCCAGAAGCTGGCAGCAGCAGGGCACAGGCTCTGGAACAGGCTCCATCACAGACTCCAGCACATGTGATTGTGGGGGCTGGCACACCGAGGTCTAGAAGGTCTGCTGGCTTGTGCGAAGCTGTGAGAAGATTGATCCTGCACTCTTTATCTACAGAGCTGTAGTTCAGACACCAGGCAGGATGCCTATGCAGTCCTCCTGGCCCTTTGAGAAATCTGTCTTTGTTCTTGTGGCCTTTTGATTGGATTAAGCCCAGCCACATTATAGACAGTCATTTGCTTTACTTAAAGTCAGCCCACTGTAAATGTTAATCACATAGGAAACATACTTTCATGTTAACAACCAGATGAGTCTGACCCAGACACAGTGTGTCTCAGCCTCACCATGTTAACATAAACAATCAACCGTCACAGAACCCAAGAGGAGTGGAAGGGAGGAGCCTGGGTCTCTTCCCTGGCTGCTGCAGGTGAAGATGAATCTCATCACTTTATAACTGAAGAAACTGCAGATCAGAGAGGTTGGCCGAGTTGGCCAAGTTTGCACAGCTCATAGGTAGTCCAGGAATCCGATATCGATTAACTTGCCTTGTTTTTATTTCCATGGCAATTAGTGCTGTGTGTGGGACTTGTCTGTCACTGTGGAGAGAACAAGTGGAGAGAGAAAAGGTGTTGATGGTTGGAAGGGTCTTTGGCACTCACTGCAGAGTAGTGTCCAGGAGTAGTGTGAGAATGGTTATCTTCTCCGGTAGAGGGAACATGGTGGCTACCGATGAACTCGGGGGCTGCGCAGGCTATACTGTGCAGGATCTGGGCTTCACCGTGGAGCCTAATGTCACAGACGGGCCTACATCACCAACAGTGTACTAACTTAGCCAGGCGGGTCAAAACATTCGGCTGTAGGACCTGACGTCAGAAGCATCCCCGTTCAGCTCTCTGCCTTAGGACCTCCGCTCTGTCTCGTTGGTCCACCCTTGGGCAGTATCTGCAAAATGTTCGTTCACCTCATAGTAGAAATCACTTCGGTGCGCTTGCCTCCCCGAGTATGTGTTTATACCTATAAACATATGGATCTGTGGAAATGTGCAGCTTTTACATTTTTCTGAAGGAAATGCAAATAGCAAGCTATCCAGCTTGTTCTAGCTATGTCCCAGAGATTGCCCAGGCACACACTTTACAGAAGATGGGAAGCAGAGGCTGCAGTGGGAGTTCCAGGATGACATGGGTATCAGAACAGAACTGAGAACTAGAGGGGTGTGTGTATGGGGGGTGGTGGTGGTAGAGGAGGGCCACACCCACCATGACCCAGCATGCTGACTGCACAAATGTAGGTCAGGGGGAGGTGGGGTCAGTAGAGGAGGGCCACGCCCACCATGACCCAGCATGCTGACTGCACAAATGTAGCCTACTCAGTGCTTGCCTGGTTTCCATATCCTGCGCTCTGCCGCCCTTTGGTCCATCCCTCGGGAGGCTAGCATGGTCACACAGAGCAGGAGGGCATATCAATGCTTGGCTGTCCCTGTCACCTTCCAAGGAATGGCATCTGATGTCTCCATGCCAAGTCTCCTCTCCTCAGCTTGCCTCTTTCTGTCACTGTCACAGTCAGGGTCAGGAGGCCTTCCTGCTTCCACCCCAAGAGGGAGGCCCCTGGGTGTGTGTGAGTGAGGGGTGTGGAGGAACACCACTCCCTGGGGTAATGGGGTTCCAGGGACCCTTGACTCCCCTCCCTGGAGCTCTGGCTTCCGGT
>JADRCD010226088.1:0-15041 GCA_019843815.1 Montemys delectorum
GTCTAGTGATGAGGATGACGTGTATGGTGAATTCTGTCTCTAGGCAGGTGGGTGGGCTGTCTGTAGTTGGAGGCCAGGTCATCTTCACTGAGGGATTTGAGAGAACTCTGAAGAATTTTGGTTGGCCTATAGGGAATTGCTGCTGATTACTTCTTTTTGAGGTACCTCTCCCTCCCCAAAGTTGCATTGTAATAACTGCTTTCAAAATAGGGACAGTTACCATCAGGTAGGTTGAGGGCCTAGTCACAGCTGAGAACCATGTATGTGAGGTCCAGATGCTACCAGTGGGGATGGTGGGCAGCATGCCAACCATAGAGTAGGGTTTTGATAGTAGATGGGTAGGAAGGAAAACTGAGACAAGCGTATCGTAGACTGTGGAGTCTAAAACGCTAGAAAGGATCAGGAGACGTAGCCGCTCACAGTGGTGGACCCTGCACTTGAGGATGTGTGTGTGTGGGGGGGGGGGGCTTGGTTGGATCCTGCCACCACCATAACTGGATAAGAGGAGAGAAGACAATCACACTGGATGATAGTAGACAAGTTGTAGCCCAGAGATAGACATGCACACCCAGCCAATGCCAGATTTAGCAAGATTAGCTCGACCACAGAGGCCTTCCCAGCAAGCAGCCATGCTCAGAGGCTTGTGTGGCCTGTGGCTCCCTGGAGGCAGTGTGGAGCTAGGGACTCTTCAAGATCCAGAGTAGCAGAGCAGGACTGGGAAGCAGGGCTGGGTGGACAGCCTTCACCTAGAAGGAAGCAGAGTGTGGCAAAGAAGAGGGTGAGGTTGCTGCACCGCCCAGGCTGAGCCCACAGAGCAGATCGCTCTGATGGCTCTGGGCTCTGTGAGGACTCCTGTCTGTGTTGACCTGGGGGACCACGGCAATGCTCGGCTGCCTTCCAGCGTTCCTGGAGATAAATTTTTATTGATGATGTTACTGTATTAGAAGAACAGTGTTCAGTAAAGAATCAGTGCTACGCCATCATTACCAAATGATTTTTTTTTTTTGGTTTTAATTTCTTAGCGTACTAAAACATTATTATGTAGACCTAAAGCTTCATTATTTTGTTGGCCAAAGAAAATGATCTCTTTGTCTTTCAGATGTCAACAAGTTTTAAGATGTTTCTTGATAATTGGAATATCCAGACAGCTCTTTGGCTCAAGAGGTATGTTCCTTTGAAAGTCACCCTTAGGCATACTTTGGCATTAAGGATTTGAGGCTGAGCTTGCCAACTTAACATTCTTCATTCATTGTTAGTGTGTTGAATGACATGTGGTCTTAGTTTTTATCCATTAGCATCTACCAAAGCAAGACACTACTTCTTCCATCAAGTCAGAACTTCTTGGAATTGAGTCACGAGCATCCCTATGCCAGTCACCTCAGCTTGGCTTAGGCTCTGCTGATGTCTGGGCCTAGCCAGTGTCCTCTGTAGCTCTTTTTATATGTTGGGCTTGGGACACACACATGTAGGACCAAACGACTCAGTCTCACTCCATAGTCAGGGCTCACAATATCCCTAAAGTCATACTGGGAGGCTGCTGAGATGGTCCAGCCATTAAGAGCATTTGCTGCTTGTGCTGAGGGCCCGAGTTCAACCCTCAGCATTCTCAAGATGGCTCGCACCAACCCATAACTCCGGAACTTGTTCCAGAGGGTCGGATGTCCTTTTCTAACACTTCTAACGTGTAGGCAAGACATTCGTACATGCAAAATAAAGTAATCTGAAAAACAACAACAAAAATCTTATAGCTGTCCCCTGGGGTGCAGGTTCTGAAAGGAAAAGAACAGCCAGGGCATAGAGAACTGAAGTCAGATGTGTCTCAGGATGTGTGAGGTGGGTGGGGTGGAATGGCCCCAGCCTGAGATAAAGGACTAGAAACCGGAGTCACATGAGCATAGTGGCAATCAAATGCACCCTGAGACACACAGCATATGCTGTTGTCTGTTGCCTCCCAGCCAGCCTTCCCGGTGGTTCTGTTGTCGCTCATATCGAATCCCATCTTCTGTGATAGGAAAAGCAGACTAGGTTTTATAGACTCCCCCGTACTGGAAGTGATCATTTTAGTAATTACATATACCAGTAAAAAGATAGGAGCCAAGCTTACGTTTGTCTGACATGTAATGACTGAGCTAGTGCCCAGGAGAAAGGCCACTTGTTTTCTTGTATCTCCTAACCCTGTCAGCCCAGAGAAGATCCTGTGGGCTTTATGAACTTAGATCCGCTCACTCCTCTTGGCTCTCCATGTTTTCTGTGTTTTTTAGGGTGTGTTATGAACGAGCAACCTTCAGTCCGACAATCCAGACATTCTTTCTCTCTGCCATTTGGCATGGGGTCTACCCAGGATACTATCTAACATTTCTGACGGGCGTGTTAATGACGTTAGCAGCTCGGGCTGTAAGTATCAACATTTTTGTTTTATAATTCAGCCAGTGACTCTCTGTTTCTTGGGCTGCGATCAGCATCATCTGCCTAGTAGAAGTCAGGGGTGTGACTGTTCTCCAGAAATGAGTGTACACCCCCAATGCCAGCCGCCATGCTAACTGTATACCAGGAGAAACCATACATCTGGCATGCAGGAAGTGCATAAGACATGCTATGTGTCTTTACCGCATTTTCTGAATGAGAGAGAACAAAGATGATTAGAACGGGTAGGTCTCTTCTAAATCATGTGTTCCCTGTGAGTTGTAACCCTTGAGGCCTCTCTCAGTTCAGAGTAGAGGATGACCACTCCTAGAGAGGGGGTTGGGCTGTTTCCAGTAGGGGACACTGTCAATTGTGGGTGTGGTACTGTTCTGTAGAGAGACTGTTTGCTGGTGGGAACCTGGAACAGTTTGGGGAGACAATTGATATCGCTTCATAATATGAAAGAAAAGGGGGGGTGTAAATTGGTGTGTCTGAAAGTCCTCTGGAGGGAAGTAATGTGTCCAAGTGTGTGTTTTAACAAGCTTAGCAGAGTGCCTCATGGGTAAAATAGCTTCTTTTAACCAACCAGCAGATACTCATTTTGATGTACCGTAGGAGTATATGAGGAACTAGCAATAACAGTAATACAGGGCTGCGCCTGCTGTAGTTGATAGCCTGCCTGGGGCATACGCACGGATATGTATGCTCTGTATGTGCACCTGCATGCACAGCACAGGGCATAGACGGTACAATCCATGGGCTTTATACATAGTGGGTTTCAGGATTGTTTAAAGATGAAAGTTCTCTTGGTTGGGTTGGTTAGAGACGAGCTCATTAGGACAGATTTTGTCTACATGCTTTGGAAGATAGAAGATGTTTCAACACCAACTGAAATGTAATAGGGGCAAGGTTCTATCTTTGGCATGAGTATAACATTAGAAAAATTCAAAGCCATAATGTATTTGGGAAATGCCAGGGAGATGTAGTTAAAGCAGGGAGTTCCTGTATATGTGCATAGCAGATAGTTCTGGATAGGAAGAAAGGAGACAGGCAATGGCAGGAGCCTGGGAATCAGCCTAAAGCCTGATCCTGTTCTCTCCATTGCATCAGGGAGTCAGGGGAGGTAGGACTTCTATTTTCTCAGAGTGCTGAAGATTGTCCCGGGGGCCTTGCAATACTAGGTAAGCACTCTAGCACTGAGCTACACTCCTAGCCAGCTAGGACTTCTAGCCATGGTGGAATGGTGCCCAGCTGTGCTTGTTGGTATTGGATAGAATGGATTAGAAAGAGCTAAGCAAGAGGTCCTAGGTGCCAGGATTTTGTTGTAGCCTCTGCGAACTGTAACCATTCACTACCACAGTTCTGAGGAACCCACACAGCATCTTTGTAACCAAGGCCATGCTTCAGCTGTGGAAATGTTAGGACACACCAGACATAAAAGAAGAAAGAAAGATGAGGTGTATGGTAGAAATGGAAAAATCTTGTTTGATTAATTTTTGCATTTTAAAACTGCAACATTTGGCTATTTTGAACTGTTTTGTAAAAAGCTAGGGACGTAACTGAGTGTACTTGCCTAGAATGCACAAATCTCCAACCCTGCAACAGACAGACAGACAGACAGACAGACAGACGGACGACCTTTTTGAAAAGACCTTCCCAGTTCCATCAGTAAGTGGTGTGTGGTTCCTGTTTCTGTGTTCATAGATCCTTCTGGTCTCCCACACACTTGGAGGCTAAGCGAGAGTACTGCCACTTCATTCCCTAGTGAGAGAAGAAACTGGGGATCCGGTGAAGACACGCACAGTCTCTAATTTACCCAGCACTATTAGAGACCTCTCGTCAGTGTCTGTTACTAAGTCTCTTAGGAAACTTTATTTTAAACAACTTCAAATCCACAGCAAAGCTGCAGACAGCTCCCTGGGGCCCCCTGTACAGTTCACCATGTGCTTGCTCCCTTCCCCCAACAATATGTGCACTGCTGACATTGGTGGCAGTGGCAGTCCAGACTGAGGCAGCAGTGTGAGAGTGTTATTACTCTGCAGGCTTGAAGTTTGTTGTCGCCAGTATATTTTATATATAATGTCGGTCTAAAGATGTAGCAATTTCTTGTGTGTCTTTTCTTCCTTTCAGGTGAGAAGTAACTTTAGGCACTATTTCGTGGAACCCCCTCAACTTAAGTTATTTTATGACATCTTAACATGGATGGCCACACAGATAACAATAAGTTACACAGTTGTTCCATTTGTGCTTCTCTCCATAAAACCATCGTTCACATTTTACAGGTAAGCATTACCCTTCAGCTGTTGGGAGGAGTAGCTGTGTTTTCAAAGGACGGTCCTTGCTAACTGAATGGAACAGTAGAAATAGAAAGGTAGTAATACTCCAACCTCACATACTTCTTGTTCCTAAACCAAACAGTTCCACGTTCCTTCACCGAGCAGTTCCTCCCATTCAGCCCACAGGTATGGCTCCCTCAGTGGCCGCCCCAGCAGGGGAACCTGCCCCATCTCAGGAAGGCTTAGTGTAGCCTGAGTGTCCAGACCGTGGCTACAAAAGGAATAGGGGAATGCTTCACCAATTACTAACAAACGTGATTTTTAGTCATAGAAAAGGAGAGGATTGGACTTGACTCCTTCACATTCTCTTGCACTTGACTGGCTGCTGTGGTTCTCTGGATTTCAGAAGTTGCTGTCCTGAAGTCTATGGTTTTCCTCGCTCTTTCCTTTCCTCTCCCTACCCCACCAATGTTCACTTCTTCCATGTTAGTGATATCGTTGAGATTAGAAGCTTGGTTCTGTCCAGTTCTTCATTTCTATGGGATTTGGAGACTTAGCACAAGAGCATATGATCAAAGAAATAGACTCAAACTTTGGAATTGAGCTTTATATTCACATAGGAAAAACAAATAATGGGTTAACGTACCCATTTTAACAAAGCTATTCATTTGGGTGGGTAGACTGTTGGTTGGATTCTGTCCCATGTTGTTCTCTTCAGCCACTTGAACTTTCAACTTTGGAATCAGGTTAAGTTCCTTCAGTCTCAGAGTCTGCACAGGGGCTGTTTTTCTGGTCATTTGCTGGGTGCGACCTGTATTTGTGATGTGTCCATCAGTGTTGGTTATCTACGGCTCATGTTGTTTCAGTCTTGGTACCCGAGTTGAGTGACTGGGTTTCAGAGGAGGACAAGCAGTGACTGGACACATCTTCATGTCCAATGTTCTCATGTGACCCCTCATGTAATTTTGTGGCTACGTTCAGATTGCTGCCTCTGTTAATAAGTGCCTTTTTACTTGGTCCTGTGTAGCCTCGTGACCCTTACAAAACACTAGAATATATCTAAGCCTGTATTCTGAGCTGGGGGCGTGGGGGGCAGTGCTGCAGTTAGCCATACTCCAGCCTACACTGTGGAGAAAGGGGAAGGATACTGCAGTGCATAATCCCATCTTCAGGGCCCTGGGTGTTGGCGAGGGTGTGGCTGGTAACCATCTTCCCTTCTCTTTTAGCTCCTGGTATTACTGCCTTCACGTCTGTAGTATCTTAGTGTTGCTGTTGCTGCCTGTGAGAAAGCCTCAAAGAAGAAAGAGCACACAGGAAAATGTTCATCTCTCACAGGCCAAAAAGTTTGACGAAAGGGAAAATTCTCTGGGACAGAACAGTTTTTCCACGATGAATAATGTTTGCAATCAGAACCGAGACACTGGCACCAGACACTCGTCGCTAACGCAGTGACTGGGGGGAGCACATGATGGCTGTTTCCCGTCTGTGAACAGAAGCTAGTCGTGAGGCATTTGCAGAGCCTCCTGTTTAAGGAAGAGAGACTAATTGGGTGGAAAGGGATGGTCTCGGATAGGGGGTTTCCTATACACTAGATTGGAAATGGAATGAAATAACCCTTCCCATGCCATGTTCCTGTGGGTCACGCCTTATACAAAATCTTCCCATATTTCAATAGGGCACTCTGACCTCAGCATCTGCCCTCAAGGTCATGTGTGCACCCTGTTGCTGAATGTACACTGCGTATCCCAAGGCACTGAAGAGGTGGAAAAATAATCATGTCAATCTGGATGATTAACTTTTTCCAAATGAATGTCTTGCCTTAAATCTTCCGTTTCCTAAAATGTTGTTCCCGGATGGTATATTCAAGTGTTATATTGTGAGGGGACGATTTCAATATTCGATATGGTGTGCTGCAGAGAGGATTGAGGGGGAAGTCTAAAACCAGATATTTAAGATCGTGGGTACTTTCAAAAGGCAATAAACATCTCAGTATTCGGAGGGTTTTCTTAAGGTATCCTAGAGGACTGTGTGCATGGTGGAACTGTCAGCAGTCAGGGCTTAATTACAGGTAGCTTATTCTTCTGGGAGCTTAATTACGTGGTGTCAGTCAGGGGCCTTCCAGGAGGACTTTCTTAAACATAATTAAAGGTTGGCAATGTGATATTTTAGGCTTATTTTCTTAAGAAAAAAAAAAAAAAAAAAATAAAAAGAGGGAAGCTGAGGTACGCAGGCCAGAATGAGGAAAGCATCCTATGGCCTGGAGCCAGCGGCAGAGGGCTTTCCCCTTCCGTGTCCGAGACCAGTGTAACTGGATAGCACAGGTAGGACACAACAGCTTACTATTGATAACACTGTGGACTTCTCCGAAGAAATCTCTCGAGCATAAATTACATAGAGTTAGAGGGGGTTATAAGAGTAACAGTGATAGATGATTTGAAGATTTTGAAAGAAATCTCTAGTAATTAAGGTTCTTGTATGGGTCATCAGTTTCTTATTCCTGTCCCTTTCATTGCTATTTGGGAAAGATTTAGGGAAAAGAAAACTTAGTTGATGAGTCTAAATGACCTTTTTTTTTTTTTGGAAATTAATAAATTAGTTTCTATACTCTTTAACTTCATGCATTAAAATTCTTCCATTAAACTCTTGTTAAGATGGGTGTTAGAGTCTATCAAAACAAATACGTGTTTTCCTGTTAGGGGAAACTCTTGCCTTGAGTGACTGGCTGTGTCTTTAATCGCACAGCAGTGTGGTGTGGGCTACAGCAGCTGTTAAGTATGGGGTGCGTTTGAGGCCACAGAACTGAGCCCTAGACTAGAGAGAGGAAGGCAGGCCCTTTGGACCTCACTGCCATCTGACCAGTCTTTTTTGTGTGTGAAATGTGTTTTGGTTTTGCCTTAAATTTTCAAACAAAATGCAAGTTGTCAGTCTACAATGAGTTTGGTTCTGTTGGTTTTTGTAGCTAATACATTGTAAGTAAAGTGAAGGAAGAAGCAGCAACGCTGGTGGAGACCTGAAGATATCAGAGGAAGAAGAAAGGTGCAGGTGCAGCCTGGTGTCCTAGTTCCTGGGAGCCATATGTGGCATGTTTGCTTTTCTGAAGGCAGGTTGCCTCTGATGGGGCAAGTCTGCTGCTAGCCTCTAGAGTCCTCCCCATTACTCCTCCCCGGGAAACAGCTAGTAAATACCTTTTCTTAGTTTTCTTTCCTACGTGTTGAGATCAAGCTAGCTGTAGAATTTGAGGAGAAAGAAAAGTGTATTTATGGAGAGAGTACCCACCCCAAAATGCTCCTTCAATTTCATGAACTTGGTAGAGAATCCAGTCACTGTTAGGACAGCGGTCAAGAAAGACAGCCCTGGGCGCTTCCTAGTGAAGCCAGAGCAGCTTTAGACGCCTCTGCAGGCTTGATCCATCTCTCCAGCCACTCACAGATGACCCCATTTCTGTCTGCTACCCCCACAGACTCCGTTTCTAAACTTACACATTGAGTCACCGTTGCCTGTCTCCTCGGAATGAATTTGTAATTGTAGTGTACTATCATCCAAAGAGCAGGGCAGTTGGTCACTGTTCTCCTTCCCGGCAACATGCACAGCATTCCAACTTGACTGATCCTCTTTTCCATTCTTCTTCAGCTACTCGTTACATTCATGAGATCATTTTTGGATAGCTGTCTTCTAATTTGGAGACATAATCAGAACGCCATCTAAAATGAAATAAATCAAGTTCTCATTTTTTTTTCCAAAAAAACCCCCCCACATTCTATATAAAATGAATGGCTAGTTGAGATACTGTAAAGATTATTTGTCTCTACTTAGAAGGATTTAAAGCTAATGTTTGCACTACTGTTAATTCTGAAGGAGGTCACTATACCATGTGTTTACTGCATTTAACCGGCAGAGCAGGGTTCGCCGTGTGCTTACAGGATTTTTCCATTTCTCGAGTATCCTGAAGTCATTCTGGAGATGGTCAATCTACATCATATTTATACTCCTGTCCAACTATATACTACTCAGGGAAAATAGACAAAGAATATTCTTCCCTCAAATCTCATTTTCTTGAAACAATAATTGTCAATTTGGTGTGTCTCAGCTCACTGGTTTTTTGTTTGTTTGTTTTTGTTTTTTTTTTTTTAAATATACATTTTAATTGGAGCTTGGAGTGACTGGGGACGCTTGCTTAGCTTTTAGAATACTCAGAGATGGAGAGAAGGTTCTCTGGATTTCAGAGATGCCTGTTTGCTGTGTCTTAGCATGCTGGTCCCTACCGCAGATCACACGCTCACGGGGTACCTGCACACATGCCACTTTGGAGGGAAGCAGTTACAGTGGAGGTTTCTAGAGAATGATGGTGATTTTGTGTAAGTACTTAGTGGCCTGGCCAGTCCTTCTGGCTGGTCCCTGGGGGAGCACCACCTCCTCCTCCCCCACCCCCAATCCTGTAGGGCAAAGGGAAGGGCAGGTTCACAAAGGGAACTGGTAACTGCCAATGCTTTTTACTACTGGGGCTCGAGGTGGTGACATTTTATAAAATGGTTGTTTAGTAACAAGAGAAATACCTTTTAATCCATTAACTCAGAACAGGTAGCAACAGGCCATTTCCTGGTTGCTTTCTTTAATTTCTGTTTCTGCTGGGTAAAACTGGAGAGGATTAAATACTCCCCATAAACTGCTGATTTTACCAGACAGGGTTTACCACCATGTAACTCTACAGTAATTATTTTAATTCAGAGAATTTAGTCATTCTTTTTTTTTTTTAATTATAGAAAACAATTTAAAATTACCATCAAAATAATCATGAAGGTTTTATTTGTGAAGACTGGACATTTAGGACAAATGCTTTTCCTACTTGAAACCCATACCTCGTCAATGTTCAGTTTGTGTCTTCATGAGCAAATCTAGAACATTGCACTGTTCATAAGAATCAGCTCAGTGACTCTGAGAGTTCCACACTATAACTGACTTAAACATTCTTGAGAGAGTAGATGTGTTTAGAATAATTGCTTCTGCTGTGTCCACTGAGATTTGGATCAAACATAGTGTTATAAACCAGTATTGTGAAAGGTTTTATTCAGGCATTAATAATCTACCCTGGCTGAAATTTAACCTAGGTGCAGAATTCTAGCTTCCACTGTGACTTTAAGGACCCATACATACCTGTTACATTCCACCAGTGGCATGTGAGGAATGGTTGATCTTTTATCCGACTGCCCTGGAGGCTAACTTTCTGCTTCCCACTGCCCTTGGAAAAGCAAGTTTGTATCAGGCTTCTGAATGCTGAAGGAAGAGATTTGCATTTTAAACAAATCCACTGGGAACTCTCAAGTTTGATGGATCAGAATGTGGCAGCTCTCTACCATGATTTTCTGTAACACCATGTAGTCAAATCTATTGATGGTGAAACTCCTCATGGAAGAAAATTTAAAATGAAATTTTCCACACTGATATTTTGTAGGAATGCTCTTATAATCAACGACTAAGCTGCTTTTTCAGGCTCTTGTTGTACAGAGGATGCAGCCAATTTACATTTTAATTAGTGGGCTGCTTAATAATGTTTTGTATGTTTTCAGATAATAATTTATTTTAATAGGTTTTTAACACAATGCAAACTCCAGTGAAGAACTGACAAGAAGCTCCATAGGTCATTGATTGGGGAAATTTTGTCAAACAGAACCTAATGACACATTTCTATGCCAGCTAATTTGTCTTGCCTTTAAAACTGGTGGTAAGTCCTAATGCCATTTTTATAAAGCAAGGGACAGCCTGTCTGTTCTATAAATAACCCTTCAAAGATCCTGTCCAACCACTGTCTGAAAGCGATCCAGTGACACAAAGCCACCTCCAGCTGTGTTTTCTTACGTGTTGCTTCTGTAGCCAGCGGTGGGATATGATAGAAAGCCAAAAGTTACAGAGCAAGGGAAGCAAAGTGACTAAGCAATTTCCGGGGAGCATGTCTAGGATGGAAGAGTGGCAGCGGCCTGCTGCAATCTGTAGGTCGCTGCTCCCTGCACAGGCTCTGTAGGTCGCTGCTCCCTGCACAGGCTCTATTTTGGAAAAACTTCTTCGAGAGATCAGTTTGTTATTTATTTTCTCTGGCCTTTCGTGGGGGGAAGGACTCAGGTAGAGCGTTTGATAAACTTTTAAAGTATGTCTCTGTCCCCATTTTAAATGTCTGGTTCTGTAAACACCCATCGGTCACTGAAGTGCATTTGCTGCTGACTTAATCACACACAGAAAGGACGCCTGTGCTGAATAGAGATGCAGTCCTGTCTGTCTTCTGTCAGCTTTATGTACTCGAAGGCGTCTCCACACCAGAAGGAGCATCACACGAGGCAGTAGTAATGACAGGGACACCGATTTTTGGGACGTGAAGGCCCCATCGTGTTAAGATGAAGGTGCCTGGCCGCGTACTCACCTTCCCTTTCAGCTGAACACTGGTGGCCTGCCTGAAGGGAGCCTCCTGCAGCCGGCTCCTGCAGCCGGTGCTTGCAGTGTTTCTGTTTGCCTTCCCAGGTGGAGAATATCATGTGGTGGGCTGTGCTTTTTTTGTTCTTTTAATTCAAAGGTATTTTTTTTTTAAAGAAGTGTTCTTTTTCAACCGATCCACAAATCAATTGCCATTGTATGGTGAGTTGAAACCACACTGTATCAGATAAGCTGTGACATGATTCATGTCCTTTTTTCCTATTCTATGTCTCCAGAGCTGCACAGTGGCTTATTGCTGGCTTTTAAAGGTGTTTTTAACTTACATGTGGTTTTTTTTCTTCTTATTTCTGTGTCTTTAAAGGGATTAAACAGTAGTTTAAAAGAACCTGTGTGTGTGTTTGCTTATTTCTGAGGTTAAATGCAGTCTATGGATGGATGAGCCCAGTGTCCAATCCCATGAGCAAATGTTCTTTTTATCATTGAGTCTTCAATAACTTAAATATTATTTCACTCTAATTTTTATTAGCCTAGGGGGAGGGGTGCATGTGCCATGGTGCTTGTATGGCCAGAAGACAATATAGAGTCTGTTTTCTCTTTCTTCTGTTAAGTGGATTATGGCCATTGACCTCAGCTCTTAAGGCTTGCATGGGGGCTGGAGAAATGGCTCAGTGGTTAAGTGCACCAAATGCTCTTCCAGAGGTCCTGAGTTCAATTCCTAGCAACCACATAGTGGCTCACAACCATCTGTAATGGGATCTGATGCCCTCTCTTCTTGTGTATCTGAAGAGAGCAATGGTACTCATATACATTAAATAAGTAAATAAATAAATCTTAAAAAAAAAAAAAAAGGCTTGCACACCAAGCACCTTATCTTCATTGAGCCATCTCACTGGCTCTTAAATGTTAAAAACACTGCTATATGTACTTTGGGAGCTAACTAACCCTAAAGTAAAACATGAAAGTTGGTACATAGATCTCTGCAGCCTACAATAGACTTAGCAGTAAAGAAAACATCAGTTGCCTTAGCTTGAAAGGAAGAGCTAACTTTATAGCCCTGTGGTTGGCTCTTTCTTACCACTCATGTCCTGACTTGGATTTTGCTTTTGAGCTGTGCTGAGCTCACACTGCATATGCAGTTTCTTCATCATAGTGACCTACAGGCCCTTCTGTGTGTTCGGAAAAAAAAAATATATGTATGTATGTAAATATATATGTATGTAAGATATATATACAGATATATATGTGTATGTATATATGTATATACATATATGTGGAACACCTGTGAGTAGCAGCGGACCCCTCCACCCCCATTTAGTTACTTTCCAAAGTACATATGGCAGTGTCTTTAAGGGCAATGCTTTAATTGGGTTATGAGTAAAGGTAGTTTGTATATGGAATTGCTGCTCAAGTGCCGGGTAAAGGAGAACGAATTGCTTTTCTTGTCTTGGATGAGCATTGTGAGTGAAGCCTTGTCTCCAGCACAAAGTGCCAGTGCAGTGAGGGAAGGAGGCAGAACTGGGGCCGTATGGGTACTAACAGGAGGCCTTGGCTCTCTGCTGGCCTTGGATGCTGGGATAAGTGCCCAGCTGGAGAAAGAAAGGAAAGTTAGGTCAAGGATTCTACAGTGTGTTAGCCATGGTAGAAGAGGAACAGCAGGGGCTGAGGTTTAGTCTGCCAGCAATAGCTGACCTATTTAGCAGTAACTTTTCCCCCAGTTAGACAGGAATAGTGGGGAAATTGTTCAGCTGTTGTTCAGAAGAAGCGCATGCCTACAGGTAGAGAGCACAGCCTGGTGCTGGCTCCTCAGTTTGAACAGGCGTTCCTACTTTAACATAGAGGATTGACTTTTTCTCCAGGGCTAGGGATGAGATGCAGGGCCTTGTACAAGCTAGACCAGTGCCCACCACTGCTTTGTGCTCTGCACTCTAGGATCACTTTTCAAAAAAGGGATGATGCACAGAAGGCTGGAACACCTTGCTATGATGATTAGTCTTTCTTTGTCAGCTTGTCTGGACGTAAAACCACCTACAGGCACACCTCTGGCCATGTCTTCGAGGAAGACACACTCTGATGCAGGCAGCACCACCTCATGGGCTAGCATCCTGGAATAAATGAGAAAGTGAGCTGAGCATCAACATGTATCTCCTCTCTTGCCTCTCCATTGCACAGGCAGTGTGACCAGCCAGCCCCTGCTGTGCTAGGCCCTCCCTTCAGACCATAAACATAATAAGCTGTCCTCAAATTGCTTTTAGTGGTCTATTCTTTTTAAATCATAGAAACGAGAAAAAGAAACAAACTGCCTCGCTAGCCTTTCTCCCCCCTCAGAAGTTCACAGTGTGAATATGAGCCTCTGGCTAAGCTTTTCATTTGAGAGCTTCACAAATGTGTGAATTTTAAAAACAAGTCTATTTCTTCCAGCTTTCCTAGGTTTAGTGAACCTAAACTATATGTCTGTGCTAGTTGGATCTGCTTGTTGGTGGATCCAAATATCAGCTTCAATTTTTTTTAAAGATTTATTTATTTATTTTATGCATATGAGTACACTGTCGCTCTCTTAGACATTAGGCAATGGATCCCATTACAGATGGTTGTGAGCCACCATGTGGTTGCTGGGAATTGAACTCAGGACCTCTGGAAAAGCAGTCGGAGCTCTTAACCACTGTGCCATCTCTCCAATCCCCTCAGCTTCAGTTTTGAAAGTCATGAAATACTGCATTTTATTTATTAGTAAAATCTTCTACTGTATATTTTAAATGTAACTTTTATTTGCTTGATATAATTGTCATCTCCAAGGCTTATTGTCTCAGTCTGCTAACCTGGGCCTAGTTCTGGAAGCTTCTAGCTTCTATACAATCTTATCGAGGCCTAGAATGTTTTCAGCCTCTGAGACTTACTACTGAATAAGCTCACCCTTCCTTGTTCTTTCTGAACTTTGGCTGGCTGGTTCAACTTAGCTGTTTAGGCTCAAACTCCTCTCCAAGCTGACTGATTCAATCTGGCTTCTCTCTTGGCCTTTGACTGAATTGTTCTTCTTGTCCTCAAACTAACTCTGGCAATCTCTTCTAATCTTCCAGCTTCTTCTCATTCTCTGGCTTGTTTCCTTTTCAACCTGTCTCTGTAAAACCCTCCTAGTGAGATACCAAAGCTTTTAAATTCAGACTGCATTTTAGAAAACCTGCCCTCAGTTTGAACTTAGGTAGACTAACAGGCTGGTAACTAGCATTAGTTTCCAAGTTGCCCCCAACAAAACCTGAGTCTAGCTTCAGTCTCTAGGCTAATCCCAACAAGACCTGCAGTTATTCCCCCAACAAACCTGCATCTTCAGGTTATAAGCCCACCCCCTGCCTAATGACCACCAATGCAGAGGGGAGCAGAAGTTAAATTTATGACTCCCAGCACCAGTCCATTATGTTAAAGGCTACAGGAGCTTTCCAATTAGATGCTTGCACACATATTCTCTGCTTGCTGCTTACTATAAAATCTTGCCCCAATAGACATTCAGGGCTCTCCCACCACTAAAACTGTCCTTTGTGATGGTGGTGCATTGGGGGGGGGGGAGGTGGTGTAGCTAGCTCCAATAGAATAAAGACCCTGCTATGAATTGCATCAGATTGGCTCCTGTGTATGTTTTGGGGGATCACTAACATTTCCCTGGCACAACACTAGTAAAACTACTGCTCCTCTCTCTCTGCCCAGCTGTCTTAAATTGCCTCTCCTTCTTGTCTCTTCTTGTGAGAGTTGGGTGTATCCTATTTATGACTCATTCTGTCAAATCTTTCTCAGATTCATCACTTTGTCTGCCCCTCAATTGAAAGTCACTTCCAAACATAGCCACATCATTCTACCAACTAGTTTTACCTAGAACTTGTTCTGTTCTAGGCTGGACTTGAACTCAGAGATCTGTTTTGTCTTTGCCTTCTGGGATAAAGGCTTGTACTACCA
>JADRCD010226089.1:0-57496 GCA_019843815.1 Montemys delectorum
ACTCACACGTGTTGTCAATCTGGCCACTTATCTGCATATAACTTATTTAGTGCTAATAAAAAAAAAACCCAAGGGCTCCAGTGAACTGTAATTTTCATAGGTGATTTTCTAAAAGGCAGAAAAGCCAACACAAAACAATTACAGTGAAACAATGCTCTGACCTCAATAATCGCACACTGAAAATACTTTTATCTGGAAAAAGCCATTAGGAGAAGCTGCGAATGAGGTGAAAGCCGCTTTTGTATGTTTCGGATAATAGTAACTCGGCAGGGCTTCAGGAGTAAAACCTTCTGAAATCAGCTTCACAAGCCACAATTCTTCCTTCTTCAGAGAGGAACTCTTTGACTCCTGAGTTCAAAAACTTCTCTGTTCGACCCAGAATACATTTTAGAGCCATATGCCCAGATTTTTTTTGAGCACTACACTTTTCCTAGGATGGGTTAGACACTATAAAATGCACCATAAATATACCCGGATCTATTTTATTTACAGAAAGAATTGCCGTGTTGCTGAAACTTTCTGATATGCCAAGGAGTTGACTGCATATCTGAAGGAGAAGCCAAGAACAAGATAGTTTTAGGTTGTCCTTATCTCTTGCAAGCCCCTGGCTGCCTGTTTTTTGCCCTACTGAAAATAGCATCTGGTTTCTTATCTCACAATAACACAATTCCTTTCCTGCCTTTTCTTGTGCATATGATTCTGAAAGTTTCCTCTTTATGTTTTCTTCCCTGTCTTCTCATAAAGCTCTTGAAGTACCTAACATCTGGAGAGAATATCATTCTGTGACCTAATTTCAGAATCTGAGGAAATGTCCTAAATCAACATTAAAACTATTAAAAGGAAAAAAAAATATTTACATTATGTCCCTACTGTAATAAAGTTTTCATCACCTTTTAACTTATATATTTTGTGCCTTTCCATACTCATAAGTGATTCCATATCTCTATACATCTATATCAACTGATTCTTTTATTGGTATGTTTTAAAAATACTTATTGTGATTTTTATTATTTCCATATGTCTCCATGTAGGAGTGAACATGTGAAAGCAAGTATTGGTGATGTCCAAAATGACACTGCATACACTAGAATAGGAGTTACAGATGTTTTGAACTGCTTCATATGGGTGCTGAGGTCTCAACTCTGGTCCCCTACAAGAACAACAAGTAGATTTTAGCACTGAGCCATGTTTCCTTCTTGTGATATTGTCTCTCTCTATATCACCCTTGGCCACATTCATGGCTCATAGACTCACTGGGACTCTAACCAAGTTGATATCTACTCTTAATCTTCCGTACTCTCTTACCTTCTGTATTTTCAGAGTCAACAAAATGATTTTTCTTCTTACAGCCTCTACTTGAGAGCCTTCTTCAGCCAGCCACAAACCCTCAAATCAATCAAGCATTTTTCTATAAAGCAAATTTATTTTACTCAGAAAATGCTTAGTCTGAATGGGTATAAATAGGAAGCACACAGAAAGACAGAGCACAGAGTTTGTAATTAGCAGGGTCAGGAAGCTTGGTAAGCAACAAATGACAGAAGGTCTAGCCAACCTATGTAATGCCTGGTGCATGCAGTGGATGTGAAAATGGTGCCATCACAGTATGAAGTACATTTGTATAAATACCATGGAATCCCCATAGAAACTAGAATCCAAAACATATCTGAAAAGGATTCAGCATGGAGAGCTGGTGCCGAAGCATGCTAACAAAGGTTCAACATGATTGGACAGACACAATATAAAGAAGGATTCCTGTAGAATGAGTGATTGTAGCAGGAATTTATAGATGAAAGAGCATATGGTCAGAAACTAATGCTATGGCCACTACAGGAATGATGGGAAGACAGAGAAGAGAATCAGCAGATACAAGATGCATGAAGGAGAATCAGGTAAGACAAGACAAGACAAGACAAGAAGGGAAATGAAAAGAGCCCTGACATTCTCATAGTAGTAGGTTAGGTTTTTTTTTTCATGTTTGTTTTGTTTTCTTTATTCTGTTTCTAACAAAAGCACATTAAAGGACAATACATTTATTTTGGCTTATGTTTCCATAGAACTTGGGTTGTTCATAAAAGAAAAGATATGTGAACATTCAGAGAAAAGTCTTCATGACACTGCCTCTACAAATTTAATAAAGTAAGGTGGGATATTTTCCATTTACCAATCAAGATCAGCTGAATGCCAATGAAGGCAGCTGAAAGAGTTTATCTCCATTACCAGTCTTTTGATACTTTAAAACATACCAAAAAAATTTTACAGCTAATATTTTAGATGTTCTCTAGGTAATTCAAATCTTTCATTTTTTTTATTAAGTGGAAGACGAATTTAATTTACCCTTGGTTATATGCAGCTCTATGTCCTAATTTTCTTATTCAATTGTAGTTTTTTTGTGTGTGTTATCATGCTCATTAATTCTTCATGAATTTTTGAATTTTTTGAACTTAGTAATGAGATCTCCATGGAAAGACACAGCGAAGAAATATGTCTGTGAGTCCCAATGGCAATCAGTATATGTTATTCATGGAGTAGTAGATTTTAGATCTAATGGAATATGCTTTTTTTCTTCATCATATATTAACATTAAAATACATGGAGTAAGTTCAGTGAGGGGGCTCAGTGGATCAAAATGACTACCATGAAACCTCACAATCTAGTTCTACTATTGGTACTCACATAAATAAAAGACAACTTCTATACATTGTGGTCAACTCCATAAGTATGCCTTGGCATACATGTGCCCATATTGACACAGATACAAACTTAAAAATAAAAAAAAAATACATAGGTAACTGCTTAATATATAAGAAAAAGTTACTATGAACTATTGGTAAAAGAACAAAAAAACATTTGTAAGTTTATAATGTTTAGAAAGAAAATAATTGTTCCAGTTTATATAATAAGGTAGTAAAAATTATAATAATTCTAATATGTTTAAAACCAGGTTTCTTTGTATTATAAATCACCTACAGACTTGTGAAAAGTATTATATTATGCATTTAGAATGATTTGTATTATTTCTGGCTCATATAATAAATACTCTATGTCTTATAAAAGAAAACCACAGAAAAGGAAGTTTAAACTAACACCCTTGCATCAAGTAAAAGATGAAGGCTAGCACTCTGTTGTGCTACTTGTGATCACCAACTGGGATGAATTGAGAAGCACTGAGATCAATATAGCCCTCCTCTGGGTGAATAAGACAGTCTCTCCTTTCCACAGAGAATTAGAATCTGAAGTCTCAGAGTCAATAACTGCTTAACAGTATAAGGTTCTTTAAATACTTCTTCCCTTGGGAGTTAATTGTCTTACATGGTATCATGTTCACAATGTTTACATGTTCACATGTCCAGCTGAGGTAATAAGTTTAGGAATCTATTTTCGTACAAGGACTATGAGACTGTTGAGGTAATGTCTAGCTTGAATGTTTAAAGTGGGGCAGTAGGAGGCTGGGTTTCTTTTTAAATTCTGAGTTTTTTGTTTTAATTCTCCTTTTGCAATTAGGAGAGAATATGCTTTTGTAAAATCATTGGTATTACAAAGTACTTTATCATGTATAACGACTACCTCCATGCCAGATGTGCAGTAGATTAATGATAAATGAAACGATTGCTATGCAAAGATTATTTTTCCATAAAATGGTAAAACTCTGTGAGTCTTCTTTAGATCTATTCCAATATGCTAACTTATTTTGATATTTTGATATAAAAAGAGCTATAAGAAAGTGTGCGAGGCTTAAGTTAATAATCCTATTCCAAAGTGCAGCATGAAAAAGAGGTGGAGGGAAAAATGACTAATTTTTATGTTACTCCTTTTAATCCTTACTAACACCTTCTGATGGACAATCATCTCTAGCCATCTGTTAACTCTTCTGCTGAAATGCTGATTTTTTATAACTCTAATTAATCTATAATTCTATACTAACCTAACCCTTCCTTGAATTAAACAGATGTTGTGATGTCTGGAATCCAAAGGAGCCAGTCTCCTATCATTATCCCATAGTGTTGTGGTTTTCTATGATTCTTTGTTTAAAAAATAAAATCTAGACTACATTTCCTTTGAATTAAATAGAAAGTGAAAAATCTAAATAATTAAATTGCCTAAAATTATATCTGGTAACTTTCTAATTATTTCTTTGGACTATCCATATATGTAGCTTAATGGAGTTAATTTAGAAAAATAAATGCTTTGTTTACCAGTTTCTGCAAACTTTAGGTTTTAAAAATCAGCTTTCTTGATATTTTGAGTCCCTTCAATAATTGACCAACATTCACATTTAAAGAGAGAGAAAAAAATCTGTAGGGAGGAGGATAGGAGGAAAGAATGACCACAAAAGACAGTTTTGAAGAGAATGAGGTCACCTGTGGTCTTTACTCAGTATGAAGATTTCTCAGCTACTTCGTTAATGAGAAGAACAGGTTGTCCCAAAATACATTTCAAAGTTCTGTGGTAGAGTCAAACATATCTATGCCCAGACATACCACATGCCTTTAAGAAAATGTCATGGACTAATTAGGAGATATCCTAACACTTTATCTTCAGCAGGGTAGAATTATGACCTATTTTTTTCTTTAAATATTCTTGGTTTCGCCTCATTACACAGAAATTGACTAATTCCATCATACTTACTGCAAAAATGGATTGAAGCCCTGTTTGGGGCTGTGGCTTCCTGCTTAGTCGCTGTCAATTTCATTTGAAGTGACTGTGAGGCTCTCTTCCAGTCCTTGTAAGAGAGATGTGCTTGAGAACTGGCTAAGCATCCAGATTTTCCATTCTTTTGAATGTTAATTGAACTGTGCCCCATGCAGTTTCTTTGGAATGACTGATTTTAATTGCCACTGCTGAACAATGTCAATTATAGTAAAACCTGAGAGATTTTAACTTCTCACACAGATTTAATTAGGGTTAAGTTTTAAGTAATTAGTATATATTAATAAACATCATTCTTCTCTGTAATAATTATTGCTAGTAGTGCTGTTGACAAATTACGGGGGCAAACATGAAAACCCCCAACCTCCACACAGTTGCACCCTGTTCCATTACTTGTGACATGAAATGCTGACTGCTGGAATGGGTAAAAGATCTGTGGAAGCTTCTACACACTATGTAAAAGCAGACACTTTGAGGTCAATGGGAACCCTTGCCCCAACACAAAAATTCAGCAAGAGGGTGGAGAAACTAGAAGACATAATTGTGAAGTATGACTGGGATAAAAATGGGCCAATGCAAATCTTTCTGGACAAGGAACAATTTAAAATGGGCTCAATATCTTTTAAACCAAAAACCTAGGACTGCCTAGTACAATCATGTCTCTCTGCTCCCTTCTCCTTCCCTGACTACTCTACTCCTGACTCCTTCACTTTCTTCATTCATGTCTCTCTCCTCTTTGACTTCCTGTACTCTTGATCCTCCGGGCCTCTAGCTCCCAAATGTTTGGATTATAAGCAAGCTTCATGACCAGCTTTTTTCCCCCCACAAATTGCTTTATATTCCAATTGATGATAAATTACCAGTCTATCTCAAATTCCTGAAAATTAATTTATTTAACCAATCCTTTCCTAATCTCCTTTACAGGCAGTACTGTTCATTACCCCTGGTGGTTATTGCACCATAAGCTGTGCACATCTTTTGTATCTTGATCACAAATCAACAATGTGTAGTGTGATGATGATGATATTCCTCTGTTTTCATTGGACAGCATGTAGCAGAATGAAATTTTCAAAAATATTCTCTAAGAGAACTAATATTTGATCTTCCTAAAAGCTGAGGCTCAGAATCGAGTTATTAGGGTTATTTTACCATGTTTTATTGCAGGTATTTCATTCTCAGCATGATCTTTCCACGAGAAAGATATAAGATGAATGGAGAAAAATGTGGCTGCTCTCCTTCCTCTCTCAAAGTAATACTTCTATTTTGATTGTTTTATTAATTTCCTCCACGTGTTGGTCTTGTGATATTCAGAATTCTGTGTAAGTCCATTTGACATTTTATAAAAAAGATAAACAGTTTCCAGGTCAAGAAGAACACAGGATTTTTGC
The DNA here is from genome assembly GCA_019843815.1 of Montemys delectorum. Classification (NCBI taxonomy): domain Eukaryota; kingdom Metazoa; phylum Chordata; class Mammalia; order Rodentia; family Muridae; genus Montemys; species Montemys delectorum. Next base: position 6,036 of record JADRCD010226089.1, read on the forward strand.
TACAAATGTTTGAGATTGTATAAACAATGTTCTTTAGTAGAGACTCACAGCCATCCATTGGACTGAGTACAGGGTCCCCAATGAAAGAGCTAGAGAAAGGACCCAAGGAGATGAAGGGTTTGCTGCCCCTTCGGACAAACAACAATATGAACCTACTATCTTCTGAGCTCCCAGGGACTAAACCACCAACCAAAGAGTATACATGGTGGGACTCATGGCTCCAGCAGCATATGTAGCAGAGGATGGCCTAGTCAGTCATCAATGGGAGGAGAGGCCCTTGGTTCTGTGAAGGTTCTATGCCCCAGTGTAGGGGAATGCCAGGGCCAGGATTTTGGAGAGAGTGTGTTGGTAAGCAGGGGGATGGGGGGGGGGGAAACAGGTTTGCTTTTTGTTACTTTTTTTTCCCCTGGGAGGGCAAACCAGGAAAGAAAATATCTAAAAAGAAAAAAAAAAAAAAGAAAAGAGCAGGGGAAGGGAAGAGGGAACACGGTTTTTATTTGTTTATTTTATTTTATTTTGTTTTTTCCTTTCTTTTTCTTTCTTTTTTTTCAGAGGAGAAACCAGGAGAGGAGATATCACTTGACATGTAAATAAAGAAAATATCTAATAAAAAAAAAGAAAGAAAGAAAGATAGAACTTGTATGACTCTGTCAGCCTTAGTTTAATGGAGACCCTCTAAGTGAACCACATGGAGCCTGAATGGATGCAAAAAGCAAGAGGAATTTATTGTTCCAGTGTACTGGGTCATCCCAGACCTGAAGGAGATGTGGTGAGCCCACACAACTTGTTTGGTGAGCTTTTATACAGTTTTCAGGGCAGCAGCCATTAGGCACAATGTGATTTGCAGAACAGTATGACTTTTTAAACTGATTGGTGGACAGGGAATGAGGTGGCAAGGACTTCCCTTTTCTGAAGATGGGCAACAGTCCTGCAGAATGTGTCCCCACCTGCAGGTTAGTTCCCACCCTGTGGTCTGAGGAATGTTAATTAGCCTCTCCCTTCTGGAGGGGCAAGTGTTCCATGACCTTCTCAAAGTTCCTGAACTGACCTTTTCAAACTCTATCCAGGAACTTTTTTTTTTTTTTTTAACTTTAACACTCAGGGTATTTCCTTTTGCATACAAAACTTCCCAGGAACATTGACTGCATGAGGCTTAGGGGGGCCTTTGTAACACATTCCCTACATAAGTAAATACATAAAGCATTATTTATGCCATGATTAGAAAGAAAAAGACCAGTGACTAGTCCTTCAGTGACTTAAAGTAAATTGGGGGTATATTTCCATATCACCCTATATGTACCCACCAGCTTTTATCAAAGGGAGCTGAGGAAGATGAGAATCTAAACAAATGAAACAAAATATACATTGACATGTGCTAAACATTGCTGCAATGTCAGGCTATGACTGGGTTTGGAATTCGTGTGACTTAGGCAAAATTGGATTTGTACTTCAAAATTTTTTCTCTGTAAATAATTAGGCATGCTTGAATTTAGTTCCCCAACTAAAAATTCCTGTAATACTAAGGTTTTTGTCTGTCATGTCTTGATAGCTCCTTTAAGCTCTGTGCAAAATGGAGAACTCCCATTTCTTAGTAGGATTTCCTCTACTCTGCCTCATCTATGGAGCCCAACCCCTAGTCTTCTACCTGAGGAATATCTTGTAGATCTTGGCAAACCTAAAAGTTCACAAAAACCAGCCTAAGCCCACAAGCACCAGTCCAGCAAGTATCTGAGATTCCTGGAATGCCTCTCTATACAAATGAGGCATTGAGAAGAGTACTTCAAACTCCAAGCAGTGAAGCTTTGCCCTAAGAAGGACTCCTTCCCACTCTCCAAGGTTCATATAGAACCTTTGATCACCCTGAGTAAAGTATATGTGCATAAGCTGTTTCACTGAAGATTATCTTAGAGGGCTGTTTTGTTGAATATTTTCTAAGAAAGCTATAGCACTAAAATCCTCAGGGAAGGCCTTCTTTTACAGAAGCCCCACTCCCACCCCTTAGCTTCCTACTCCCTACCCCAGGTCTCTGGCACTCATTCACATCTGGTCCTTAATCCTGAAGACCTTTCCTGGAACCTTGACACCCTAAGGGAGGAAACAGAGGACATAGAAACACAACTGGCACCCAACATCAAACCACGTTCCTGTAATTTTAGCCTAATATATTATTAACTGGTTTGGATAAGCAGAGTTTCCTGCTGTATCTTCTACCTCTTAAAAATTTAGGAGATATAATTTCATGATCCAAACAATTGGAGAGCCCTGAAAATGCTTAGTTTGCATCATTGGCTTCTCTTTATGTACACTATGTCCATACAAGAGGTGTGTACAATGACCTGGAAGATTATTGGCCATGAAGCATAGTTTGTGGAGTAACTAAAACAAAAAAGCATCAGAGGCTCTTGATTAAGTATGTATCCCAGGAAACCCATAGTGACATCATAGAAGCCTTTTTGTTTGTTTGTTTGTTTGTTTTGTTTTATTTTGAGACAGGGTTTCTCTGTATTGCCCAGGCTCTACTGGAAGTCACTCTATAGACCAAGCTGGCCTTGAACTCAGAAATATGCCTGCCTCTGCCTCCCAAGTGCTGCGATTAAAGGTGTTCGACACCATTGCCCGGCTTGAAGCTTAGTTTTTATTAACAAGTGTGGCTGTGTTAAACCACTGTAAGGACAACAATCGGGTTGCCTAAAACAGATTGAAGAGTGAGGAAAGATTATCAGCATGGTGATACATGCCTTGCATATATTCATGTCTAGTTGGGACATGGAAAGTGAAATCTTGCAGTATGGCATTCGAACTGTGGTATGATTTGGAGTTAAGAAGTGAGCTAATATTCCCCATGTGCCCTTGTATGCTGGAACTCTGTGTGTGTATCCTCTTGTTTACCACTTGAGCCATTCCTAAACAAACATTTATTGAGTCCTGGTTTGATAAATACTTGGAACTGACTGTCAATGGGATGAGATTAATCTTACAGTTCTTCATGAATAAACATTGAGTTAATTAATAATGCATGGACACATTTAAATTATACATGTTGTGGAAATAACTAAGTATCATTTGTTTAGACCTATATATAGTGAACACAGATGAAATACATAATGTGACTATGAATAGATTAAACTTATCAGGTGAAGAAATTAAGAGATACACAACAATGATATGAGTTGCATCATTATTTTCTTTTTGCTTTTGATAAAGAGTAGGACATTCAAAGACAATATTTTAAAAAGGAAACGAGAAAGATGCTCTTATTTACCTACAAAGATGACATCAAACGATTCTGTTTGAAACTGAAGAGCAAGTAACTCTTTACTCTCATAAGGAATCCCTTCTTATTGTTTGGGAGCAGAAAGAACATAAATCCTCTTGAGTATATTCTTTATATAATTTTATAAGTATTTACTTTTTAAATATATAAAGTTTTAATTTTGAAAAATGCTATTATTTTAAAGAATTAGCATATTTACTAGAAAGTCATGCTCATTGAAGATAATTCAGGATGTTTTGAGACCATAAAGAATAAAATTTAATTTTTATAAAGTTATTACATTTTAATAAAAATGTGTGGGTGTTTCTTAGAGTATGTATTCCATGGTACACATGTGGAGGTCAGAAGACAACCTGTGGGAGATAATTTTCTCTCTCTACCACATAGATCTAAAGGATCATCTGTAGGTCACTAGCCTTGGCTGTAAGCACCTTTATCCAATGAGTTATCTAACCACTGAGAACAAATTTGTAAGACCAACTATGAGTTTTCCATACAAAATAATGAAAATAATATTGAACAAAACAATGTTTTTTACCTATTTTCCGTTCCTTTCTTGAAATTATAATTATAGGTCAATATTTTTCATACTGCATAGGAATATTTAACTCTAAGCTTATATTCTACATCAACAACTCCAAAGAGTAAATACTCCAAAGACTAAATAGAACACCATAAAAATTTACAACTGAGATGCAGACCTTAGGGTGTGCATCAACATCTTAGCGCCCACCAACTAAGCATTAGAAAAAATATCACAGAAAAGAGGGAAGAGGAATGAGAAAGCCAGAGGACCCAGACATCTTCTAGGAGATGGTGTCTTCTAATGTGTGATTGAGAAGCTGCATCCATGATATATCAACAATATGGTCCGCTAAATAAGATCTGCAGAATAATAACACTAGTTGGCATGGCAACATAGGTGAATAACTTATAAGTCTCCATCCCTGGATCACCCCTGAGTTGTTGAGAAAATAAGAAATTTCTCATGTAATCATAATTTAATTTTAGTATTTGACTACATTTCTTTATTTTGTGTAAGTATTTGGATAGAGGGAGGCTTCTCGTAGGACAATTGGAGATAGTTACTTATTACTCTCCTTCTACCATGTGTGTCTTAGGAAAGGAGGTACCTTTACCCTTTGAGCCATCTTGTAAGTTGTATAATTTTCTCCTCCCAGTCACCAGTGCAAATATTCTAGCTGATGAGTGACTTGAGCAGATGATAAACTTTAAAACCACCCTCCACTCTAGTAACACATATGCCCATCGATCTTTAGATACACAACAAGACTAGGTCATTTCCACTGTCATCATATGGTTGTCAACATGTAAAAGCAAAGAACTATGCCATTATGAAGGAGTAATGCTTCCTTCCCATCTCCTGCCCCTAGCCTTCTTTTTATGAGTAGTAGTAGCAATCTGTTTTAAGAATTTAATATACAGCCTCCAAGAAAGAAAAAGGATAAAAACTGCACTCTTACAAAATTCCAAACTGCTATAGCACACATTCAGTGTTTACATTATTATAATATTACTGCCAATGGGCTTTGCAGAATAAAATAAATTTAGCACTAATGAGCGTATTTTGAAAGTTTAAAAACACAATTTAATAAATGATTAAATGTAATCTCCACAAAAATGACTCCAAGAGCCAGAAGAGTCACAGAATAGGAGAGAAAAAAACATGAAGGAACACAGAAGCACTAACTAAATAAGTTAAAGCAATTATAAATCTTACATTAGCTATCAATCAAGTTGTCCTTGTTGCTTTTCGATACCACAATCTTATATAATGACAAAGCTAGGTCAATTTAATTATGGTATTCAAAGAACTAGAAATTTGGCTGAATTGTTTTTGTTTGTTTTTCCATCTTTTCTTCTAAATACACAACATTTTAAAAGAGAACCCACAGTATAGCCTGGGACCTAATAGTCACAGTTGAATTTATGAATTAAACTTCTCAATAACTATTGTATTTTCAAGATGGCTCTTGCTCTGCCATGAGATGTTTTACTAGAACGCATTTTCTAGATTTTAAAATAAGCTTTTATTTTCCAGTTGTCCTATTTATATACCTAGGTTACAACTTTATTTTTATAAAATGTCACATTCTGTGATTCTTTTTAATTATCTAAATACTAATACATTTATCTGAAACATATTATCCATTCTGTGTTAGGAAAATATAGAAGTAATAGGCTACACACATAGGAACAAAGCTAACACCAACTTGGTTTTGAAAAAGATACATTCATGTGGTACCAGGCCAGCCTGAACAGGGAGTATATGAAAAGCCTGAGAATTATATTTAGATTTCTATTTAAGTCCTACTACAGATCTATGCTCTTGATCACAGTGGTTTTTGTCCATATTCACATTCTTTGCAAGACACATTTTCTGCTACATATTAGTTTTGTGTTTATTTCAGCAGTCATCATTCTTTGCTGTTTCATTTTGCTTCCTTCCTTCTTTTCTGCTTTTTCTGATGCATGAATTGTATCTTCTTGAAAGTAAAGGTAACCTCCTTACTCCTGATAAATCTCCTATGGATTGACTACTTAGCAAAGGTAGGTATATTCCCAGGACAACTGTAAGAAGCCTAGCAAGCAGTGTTTCCAGTCGTAGCAACTCGGGGAAAGCTCAGGCTTACCCCACTGATTGGATCACAGGAGTATCTTACACACCTCTGAGGCTGTGGACCACTAGATAGGGAAGGGAGGTAAAAAACAATAACCTCAGGTTTGGGTGTTGTTTTTAAAGGCTTTTTGCCTCCCAGCAATTGGCAGAAGTTTCCTTCTGCTTGGTTCTATGTGTTTGTTTTCGATTCATTGTTGTTGAGTTTTGTTGTTGTTGTTTGTTTGATTGATTTTTCATCAGTAAATACAGACCTGTGGTATGCAGAAATGTAAGTGATTTCCTGCTGCATCCAACAGGTCGATCTATCCCGATTAGAATAAGAGTAGAGAAGTTTGGGGCAACCACTATTAACCTCCCTCTTTCAAATTAATAACCTCTCTCTTCTATACAGAAGAAAGTCCTAGACACCTTTAGATAATGGGAAGATGGAGAACAAAGTCATTCAGTTGGACATAACCTTCTTTAGAAGCAATGTCTCCCACCTGAGAAAGTCTATGACACTTACAATAAACTTCTTTTCCAGTTTATACTGGGCTGATTTTCTGTCGTTTACTCTTAACTAATGGAGAAGAATAATCCTCCTGCAGGCTGGTATCACTTTTAACCTCATGTCCTGATGTATTTAAGAGTTTTAAATTCAACAAAGACAAGCTTAAAGCTCGGATTCTAGCCAGCTGGCCATCCCAGGGGCAGTGCTAGAGCCACTCCCATCCATTAGAGCTGAGTTAGCACAACTGGGCAACAGCCAAGGCTCTGTCAGTGTATTCCTCCTGTGTATGTCCTTGGTCACATTAGATAACTAGTGATTCCTTATGGATCATGAAATTCCAAATCAATGAGTCAGTTTCCTTTACTTTGTACCTAATATCTAACTTTGATAGTGAGTCTCATATTCATTTGACTGGACTTAGAGTTACCATGGAAAACATACCTCCAGATGTGTCTCAAAAATATTTCCAGATATATTTGACTGAGAAAAAAAAACCCACCTCTAATGTAGGGAGCACTATTCCACGGGCTGGTCCTAGACCTGAGCACGTTTCCCACCTCCACCCTCTGTCTTTCCCAACCACAGCCACAATCTGACCAGAATCCTCTCTCTGTATCTTCTTCTCTATAAATAATTGTCAGCTCAAATAAATATATGCTCCCTTGACTTGCTTTTATTCAGGCACTGGAATGCAGCAATGAAAACATACCACAGAAAAAGGCTATCCCAAGAGGTCCATCAGCTATTATTTGTTCTGTCTCCTGGTAAAGAAGAAGGATGTGTGGATGTGAACTTGAACCATCAGTCCTCTTCCTCTTTTTAATTAGAATCACCAATGATCTAAGGAACTGCTCTGCCAATTCTGATTCCAAATTGAATGATCATCCGTCTATGTCTCCATGACTCATCAGTGGCATTATTAATCAGCACAGACTGTCCCCCATCCCTACACAGAAAACCTCTTATATTGTTTTGTAGAATACCACATATTGTGCTCTTTCCCTCTCTACCAAACAATCCTTCATCTGTGATCTATTATAGGTTATATTTTGACCCATAATTTGACATGTTAAAATTCATGAGTTTGTTTTTTTTTTCCTCTACTTTAATTTATTCATTCTTCTCTTCCTTTGTTAAGTTTCCTCTTGCCAACTTGGCAGCCACCTGGGAAGAGTGAACTGTACCTAGATCAAATTGGTCCCTGGGCATTGTCTGGATTGCTAGGTTTTCTGGGAGGACCCAAGGTGCTGTGGTTAGTACCTTTGTAGGTAAGTGATTCTGGGCTACATAAGCAAATTATATGAGCAAGCCAAAGAGTGAACCAACATATCTCCATGGTTTTGACTTCAGTTTCTCCTCAGTTTGAGTTCCTATGCTACTTCAGTTCCTGCCCTGACATCCATCAATGATGGATGGTGACCTGAAATGCAAGCTGAAATAAACCCTCTCCTCCCCTAGGTTGCTTTTGGTCAGAGTGTTTTACGATAGTAACAGAATGAAAGTGGAACAACCTGGGAACCTCATCTTACCTCATGACTCAAAGTATCACCTACCATCAATGTATGACATATTTATACTTCCAAATACACTAGAAACTCTCTAAATCCCGAATTTCCTTGTGCAACCAGTTTTTGTAAAGGAATCATAAATAAATGAGCGCTCTCCTTCCCCATGCTATAAAAAAATGTTAACCTATATCTTTATGTAATACTGAAAATTTAACATTTGATTTTTTACTACCTCTCAACTTGCCTAGCTCTTTTCCCTAATGACATTTGTGGGGGGGGGGATAATATAATTATTTAGCATCATTCTTTATCTTTGTTTTCTTTAATGTTTCACATACATGCTATCAGTAAATCTGACAGATCTGTCCCAAAATATCATGGATCCAACCCTCTGGTTAAGCTTTAGAGCCCCCAATGGCCCAACTACACAGCCTGTCAAGTTCTACCACCTAGAGGCCAAAATCATAAATACCTGACTATGTTCTACCTGTCAGTGTTCAAGTCTCTGCTTACAAATCACCTATGATGTTCACTATTCAAAATGCTTCTCATATCAAACTCCACCTCCCATGCAACTATTTTTAAGATATCCACCTTGCATTGCACTTTTTTGTTCTTACAACTGCATGATGTCTGCTGTTGTTTATTGTCTAGTTGCATTTACCATGGGAGATGCACTGGAAGAGAAAAGGCCTGTAATCTTCTCACCCTGTGAACTTTACAGCGATTCCTACACTGCTCAGTGGCACATGGAAAATGCTACTTGTGGAGTTATCAGTAACTACTTCATTTCTCTTTACACACAGACTATTTAAATGCAGCATTTGCATTCACTGAAGATATCTATTAGAAAAACTACATCATCAATTATTAATCTATAACTAATTGTGCAGTGCCAGTGACTAAATCCTCAAATTCATTTAAGCCATTATATGCATAACACTGTTAAACATTATTGAACAGACAGAACACACGTAAATAAGGCAGCCTTTCTGTTTCAAAAACATGATGTAAATCAGAGAATACAATCAGAAAAGTAAAAAGACTGAAAATGACCCACAATTATTTTGAATAAAGAAATGATTTTCATATTATTCAAGGCTGGTGTGTTACTTGTTATTAAACAGTATTTTATAACTTAAATATTTAAAAGAATAAAGTAATTGAGAAGCACAATTCTCATTTCTGGCTAATTATAAGATTTTTAAGCACTGTTTTCTAATTTTTATTGTTGTGTGACTTTATTCTATGACTCTCTTTTCTCATTTGTATAATAGAATAATTTATGAGTATTAGTTGAGGAAAATGTGAATTAAACATAAAACCAGGTACCTGACCTACACTTGCCCCATATATATGGTAGCACTGACATTGACTTTATGGTCCAACCAGTTATATAACTGTGGAATCATAGGTTTTATATTTAATGCACCATTTAAAGCATTATCTTATGGTTTACATGTGTTATGCACATGTGTGTGCATGTACCTGCAGAAAGCTATAAGTGTGTGTCAGGCACTCTGAAGCTAAAATTACAGAGTACTCTGCAAAACCAACAAGGACCTTAGCTGTTGGGCTCTCTTTCCAGCTGATGATATACTTTTAAATGAGTTATATCTTTAATAAAAAGGAAGGATAATAAGTGGCATGAGTAATACTGATTCATCTTTTATCATGTCCATTTTGTCAGTAATCTTCATGATATTTCTTATTAAGGAAAATACAGAAAACAAAGATAAAAATATCAACTTAAGTCATATTTTATATATTTACATACTTGAGTGGAGCATCCCAATATCCTACAAATATTTATGACTTTGGAAATTCCAACTTTAGTGGGCTACTTGAGTTTTGTTTGACAACTTTAAGTTAGACATTACTTTCATTTTTCAAAAGTTATGGTTGGCTCATAAACCATTCCCACTTACACACATTCCTACACAGCCTCCCCCATATCTCCACATGCAGGTACATGCTTGCACACAAAGAATCCTGCTGCATGCTTTCTAATGTAATCTAGTCAGCTGGTGACAGACAGCTTTAACCATCATTAAAGAGGAAATTAAAAAACCTGCAGGGATCATAGAAATTTAATTAAGAACTACTTAATTATGAATCATGGATGGGCAAGCTATGTAGTATAGACTATAGCTGGTCCTCAGCCACATTTTGTATACCCCTCAAGCTAAGAGTGGTTCTAAATTTTTAGATACTTCACATTTTAATTTAATTTGTTTAATATTTTAATTTATAAATAGAGTGTATTCATCTACTATTTCCCATAGGCTTAAAATGTTTTCTGGCCTTTGTGGAAGTATGGTAGCTCATGTGCAGGACTGGCATTCAACATTAGTACAGGGAAGGGCTGAGAACATGATTTATTGTGAATACTTGCATATCTTTTGAAGCTTGATAACATTTGAAAAAAGAAAGACAATAATCTTAAAAGTGTGGATATCAACCTGTGAACATTCAGATATCACAGGTGACAATATAGCACATTATAAACCAATGACTGAAAAATTGTGTTTGACTTTCAAAAACATATCTTTGAGTATTTTCTACAATATACAATGAAATATATCTATCTCTCTCCTATTTCATCCTTGACATATTCTCCCAAGATAAATCTTCCTAACTTTACATCTTTTTAATTTTTTGCTAATCCACTAAATGTAATTAGTTCTATTCATAGATACATACAAGCATACATGAGTTTTGCCCATCCAACTGGAGCATGAGGAACCTAATATCTTCAATAAATAATGGTTCAATAAATAATTGGGTAGATATTGGTTATTCTACCCAATATCCAGTAACTTTCAAGTGTCAATGTCTCCTTTGTAAGAGTGGATCTGGAGTTTACCTGTATGATCTTTTGTGAGATCTTGGCTGATTTGATCTTATGCAGATCTTAGTTAAGTAAGGACAGCTGCTGTGAGCCAGTGAGCATGATAGTTATGTGATGTCCACAAGACAGTGTTTCACAGTAGTCCTCCCTATCTTGCTGACTTTACATTATTTCTGCCTCCTCTTCTGTGATATGTCAAAGATGGTGGGTTAATAAAGATGTCCAATTTAAGAGTGAGTAATCAATAATATACTCTTATTCTTGACACTTTTACTGGTTATATATGCATGTATGTATTGTCTGCTGACCAATGCACAAAGATCTAACCAAAGTTGAGACCATCCCAGATCTGTCTTCAACAGAAGCAAGTGGAAGGTAGAAGTTTGAGCTGAGCCAACATTAATATTTTATAAATCAAATAAATATTTTAGACCTACCTCCAATGGAATTCCATGTTTAGTCCTTTTTTATTTCTTAAGGTACCATTTTAAATATATAGTACAAAATTTTACATATATTTTTGTGCAGAATTCTAAAGAAAATATAATTTTCTATGTTTGTTGTTCTATTCGGTTCTACTTTTCTACAATTGAAATTCTACACCCAGGTGTGTCGCCTTATAGATTTTTGTAAAAGACTGTCTTTACTTAACAGTAATTCTTCTAAGTAATCATTAAAAATATCAAAACCTAAAAGGACAATTCTAATAATGAAACTTAACTTGTACAGTTCTGACATTTCCATCTATTAGTTCCAGGCTATTTTATCCCCAAGGACATTCCAGGTACTTGATGTTTCTGTCAATATAATGGACATATTAAAATGGCTCATGAACAACCAGATAATATAAAAGATTTCTCTGTCTTGAGCTACAACCATCCTTTATTCCTGATACTCTGTGTTGTTCCTACAAAGAACCCTCAATTGATAACCTATTCAACCATGAAAATAGTAGAGTTTAAGGGCTTGACTTAATATCTTACAAAAGATGTTTTCTCCTCAGTTCACAAAACCAAATAATGGTAATGGTTTTAAATAATCTGTGACTGAATTCCGGAGGTGGCTTTGGGCAAAAAATATGTCTACATCTGTGAAAAATGTGGTCTTGGTTGATTTCATTTTAAGAGCTAAGATCAAAATGTATATTAAAATATATTTAAGATTATGATATATTAAAAAAATCATTGCTCTTTTGTTGAGATTTGTTACTTTACACATTGCTTAGGTTTGTAGAGACATTTGAATTAATTCAAGCTAAAATATTTAACCTTAGTTACTTCCCAGCATCCCTTGTTACCCTCGTTAGCTTTAATTGTCAAAAAGACACAGCTCACCTGATAGAGAAATTCTCAATTGAAGAATTCTTCTAGGACAAATGAGCTTGTGGGCAATCATTTGTGAGATTGTTTTACAACTTATCCATTCAGAATAGCCTGTTCCACTGTGGCCCACACCAAGCCTGGACAAGAAGACCTGGATTGAATAAGAAAGCTAGCTAAACAGGAACGTGTGAAAAAACCATCAAGAAGCATTGACCTATTGTGTCTGCTTCAAGTTCCAGGTCCAACGAACTGTGACTTGGACATGTAACCCAAATAAAACTTTTCCTACTCCAAATTTCTTTTGTTTTGACTTCTTTCTCAGGAATAGAAATGGAAGTAGAGCACTTGTATATATTTAAAAATACCCATTCTTGGGTATCTGCTCTGACCCATTATTAATCTCTGGATGGTGGAGCTTAGAAATGAACATTTTTTCACAGTTATCCATAAGAGCTCCCAGGGTTGCAAGTCAGAGGATTAGAGGATTAGGTTGATGCTTAAGGCCAGAGTATTCACTTGTACTGCTCTGTAGATATACCTAAAAGACGTGTGTGTGTGTGTGTGTGTGTGTGTGTGTGTGTGTGTGTGTGTGAGAGAGAGAGAGAGAGAGAGAGAGAGAGAGAGAGAGAAGTGGCATCCAGAACACCTAGTAAAATTCTGTATCCATAAGAGTTACAGATTTGTGTATAAAAGACTAATTTCCTTACTAAACAGTTAAAAAGAGAAACAGACCACAAAATTAATATAGGTTTGTTTCCTGCCAGATTGCTGGCAATACAGGTATATGAATAATTGAAATCTGCACATCTTTCTAAGATACTCAGTGGAGATGATTCAAGCACTACCACGTTTTTTTGTTGTTTTTGTTTGTTTGTTTGTTTGTTTTAGAGTCAGACGTTAAATAGATAAAGAGGTTGCTCAGAGAATAAAGATCTACCATGGAACTTTAATTTCTAAAGACTTAGAGTACTGGATTGCATGCTCAGTAACAATTAAATGTTGCATTTTATTATGCATTTTAACACATTAAAATTTTATTTTTTAAAAGACTAGTGTCAAGTAACAGTTGTTGTGGGAAGGATAATGTGTACTCCAGTGGTGTAGCCATAGCTAAGCTGTTTATGCTTCAGTAACTCACCTACCACCCACTCAGGCAAGAAACCTTAATTAAACTCAGTGGATCACACACAGAAAGAAGACATGAATGTAGGAGTAAAATTATGAAACAAAAGCCTTGGAACGGGGTTCAAGAAGAGGCAGGGGAAAAGAAATACTAAAATTAATTACAAATATGTATAAAACAGTGATAATAATAAAAGGGATAATTGAAACTCTACCCATTGAAATACATTTTTTTTGTTTTGTTTAATGATGCTCTAAGTTCTGTATCAGTAGTAGACTCTTACATTTATGTATTTTAGAAGAAATTGCAGTGACTGGGAGTCTGATGTAACATAATACATAAAATGAAATAAAACTACAAGAGCAGTTTCAAGTAAGAAAAAATGTTCAGAGAGATGCATTATGTAAGTTTTTTTTTTCATTTAGTTGTGAAAAAACAATGTCCTAAAAGACTGGGTGAGGGAAGGGATTATTTGGCTTATACCTTCTGGTCACAATCTATTATTGAGGTAAATTAGTGCAGGAAGTGGAGGCAGGAACCAGGATGTGGGGCTGCTTATTATTCCACACAAAAGTATCTCCATCAAGTAATTCACTCATACCCAAAGACACACAAAAGGAACAAGAGAGGATATTATCTTCTAGCTCATTCTCCCATTCCGAGACTTAGTTATCTTTCTTCTAGTGTCCAGACATACTTGCCTAGGGATGGTGCCACCCATAGTGGGTTGAACACTCCAACATCAGTTAACAATCAACACAATATCCCACTGTTACACTCATAGGTCAAAGTGACCTAGGTTTTAAGCTAAGCAGAACAACATCTTGTTTCACAATACAGTGCACATGGTAGAGAATGCTTGGTGATGGAAACATAGAGCAGCCGGCAACAATGCATCCACAGTCATCTAGCATAGAATGATGGATTCTGGTACTAAGCTTGCTTTCTCCTTTTCCTTCAGTCCTGGGTCCTATTGCATGGAATGGAACCACTCACAACTAGAGTGGACCGAAAAACTGCAACTAATGTAATCTAGACATGTCTTCACAGACAAGCCTAGAGATTGTCTCCTAGGTGGCTCTGCATTGCCCAAGCTGACAATGAAACCAAAAGGCAAAATAAAAACATGTGAACATAACCTCAAAATTGATGAGGTAGCATGTTTCTGAATTTAAAATCACTTACACAGCAGCTAAATTTGGGGCATGACAGTAAAAGCAATGAAGATTTATCATAAACACACTACACACTACACACACACCACACACACACACACACACACACATACACACACACACACACACACACACTAGTAGTTTCCTCCAGGAAAACTAACTCTTGTATTATGAAAGCAGAGATTAATAGTTATATTCACTATTGTTTGAGACCCTATATACTGAGAAGAAATGGAAAGACTGAGGTTGACTTCTAAGCCAATAGTCAAAATCAAATTTCATTTTGGTATTTGCTTTTGAGTGACTCATGAGGCTGGAAATCAACATCTGGACCACACAAAATGTATTTTGAGGATCTTCTGAGCTAAAACTCAATCCTTGCTAATTCCCAAGAATCTAGCATGGTCAACCACAAAGCAAGATGAGCCAGTTCCATTAATCAATCTTTAAGATTAGGTTATTGGATTATTATTACATCTTATTTACTTCTTTTATGTGGATGCACATGTTTGCCTGTGGTGTGTGTGTTTGTGTGCAAGTATGCTATGGTAGTCATCTGAAGGTTTAGGGAACAACTGCAAGAATCAATTACTTCCTCCTATGATGAGGGTCTAGGGGATTCAACCTGGAGGTGGTTTGTGGCAGCCAGCACTTTTGCCAACTGAGCTGTTTCACCAGCTCCATACACAACAAATGTGTATCTTACCACATTTGACACTAAGCATAATTTAAACATTAAAATCTAATTAAAAATGTGTGAATATCAGAACCTGAACTTACCTCCTGCTTTGTCATAAATTGAAGAAAAGTGTCTCACTGTAAATGTAACCTTTATTTGCCTGAGGTAGCTGTCATCTCTGAGGCTTACAGCTGAATAAGTTCACCCTTTCTAGTGCTTCCTGAACTTTTATCTTGTCTATGTCTAACCTGTTCTCTCTGAAACCTGTTTCTGTAAAGTTGTCCCATTAAAACTGCCTGCTCTCATTTTGCTCTCTCCATGCCTCTCTCTCTCTCTCTCTCTCTCTCTCTCTCTCTCTCTCTCTCTCTCAGATGTTTTCTTTATTTACAATATCTCCTTTCCCAGGTTCCCCTCCAAACAAAAAGAAAGAAAGAAAAGAAAAGAAAAGAAAAAAACTAAAACAAACCGTTGTTCCCTCCCCACTCCCCCTCATCCCCACCTTACCCCCTCCTGCTTATTGGCCCTGGCATTCCCCTACTCTGGGCCATAGGACCTTCACAGGGCCAAGGGCCTCTCCTCGCATTGATGACTGACTAGGCCATCCTCTGCTATATATATGCTGCTGGAGCCATGAGTCCCGCCATGTGTACTCTTTGGTTGGTAGTTTAGTCCCTGGGAGCTCTGAGGGTACTAGTTAGTTCTTATTGTTGTTCGTCCTAAGGGGCTGCAAATCCTTCAGCTCCTTGGGTCGTTTCTCTAGCTCTCTTAAGTTGCCTCTCTTTCCTGTCTGTTCTCCTGAGAGTTACATGTATCTTATTTCTGACTCATTCTGTCCAGTCTTTCTTGGAGTTATCACTTTGTCCCTCAATTAGATGTCACTTTCAAACATAGCTGCTTCCCTTTATAAACTATTACCTTAAAAGTGTGTGCTAAGGTGTCTGTATTCCAACCATAGCAATTAAAGGTGTGTGGCCTCTCTGCATTCCAGCAGGATCCCATAGTCCTGGAAGGTCTTTGGATGTGATCACTTGCCAGAATAAGATCCATCAACATCTCTCAAGTGTGGCCAGTGAGATAGAATATGTCAGAGGGGTGAGTCCAGGTCTGAGAACATTTCTCAAAATATAGGTGCTGTTATGTTAAAGTAGTCCCTTTATAGCAGAAGAGTGTAGTTACCCTGTGTTCTTGGCCATTGACAAATATGAATATAAACACAAATAATTCTACATTAAGTATTTATTTTCCTTAAAACATTAATCATTTTAGATTACCAGTAGCCACATGAAATTAGTGGCCACTGAAATGATTTCCAAGACACCAAATGTTTCTGTCATTGCAAACAAGTCCATAATACAAAAATTGTTTTGACTTTGAATCTCCTAGAACCTCATGATATGAAGAAGTACTTGATTCTCCCAAGTTGTTCTCTAAACCTCCAGATGAGCACCATAGCATACTTCATCAAGCATACACACACATGCATTCACACAGAAGAAATAAATAAGCTATAATAAAGATCAGAGAACCTGTCTAATCCTCCCTGGAAATCAAAGTTGAATTCCTTGCCCATATAAGAGTATAGATATGATGACCAACTGGTAATCAGAAGCAGGTCATTACTGTTAGTAGTGATATTGTTTCCTTTTCTATTCTATCAATCCACTTCTGACACTATTAGAGTAAACGTGTCTGACTAATCCTAAATGAAAATATAACTCTATGTAAAATTACACATTCATAAGAATTTAAGATATAAGACGATTTGATGACAAAAGCAAATTAGTTTTACAATATTTTAAAATATGCCAACTTCACTACTGAATTCAAAAGAATTTTAATTTCTTTTAATTAAACAATGGATTGAAGTGGTTTTTTTTGTTGTTGTTGTTAATGACACCAACTAGTGTCACATTAGGTCCAACAGATGTACAAATGTTGATGAAAGTTTGTTTTTAATAGACCAGTATTCATTTAAAAACATATATGCCCCTTTAGATAAATGCGATACACACTGTAAATGTGAGATAAATCCAATAAACTGGGATATAAACTGTTAGTTTTCCAAAACTCATTAACATGGCACATGTCCTTATCACAACAGTCAGGAGAAAGAGTTAGGTATATCTCTGAGAACTCAAGACCAGTCAGGTGTACCATAAGAGTCAGGACTACATTCCATTATTCTGTCTGCAAAAGTGTTTAGAAGCCATTTTTACATAAAGTGTAAAGTAGAACCTCACCAATATATGACCTCTTTAAATGCTGGTTTTATATTTCTGTTTGGATACATGTGAAGCTTTCCTTATGGTTTCTAGTTCCTGACAACATAGTCTCTTACACAACACTTCAGGATAAAGAACACTATTTTTCATACATAGCACTCAGAATGGAAAAACTTTACCAAAAAAACCCTGAGCTTGTAAGTGACAAACGACCTCGGTGCTCCAAGTGAGTTGCAAGTTTAAATCCCTAGTTATTCTTCACTTTTCCCATGCTTTTGCTACTTGGCTGAGATTTTGAGATTAAATAGTTGGAGAGACAATTTCAAAGTAATTCAGAAGCTGTCAGAATTGAGTGTTCTGCCAATAATAAGTTCATATGGAATACTTATGGGAAAGTATTAATGATACATCTGTGATACAAAAACATTTTACACAAAATTGGAAAGAAATTATTATTTAGAAATTATATTTGTACATGTAATTGAAGAAATAATTCATTAAACTTTTGAAAGCATTATAAAAAAAAGATACGATTTAGTGACCAATACTAAACAAATGCGTTCTGAATAACATTAAATATATTAACAGAAAGTTAGTATATTACTTTTACTGAATATATAATTTCTTTTGAAAATTTTTGGTTTTAAGATATGAGACTATATGTATGTGTGTGTGTGTGTGTGTGTGTGTGTGTGTGTGTGTGTGTGTGAATGGGATTGACTTTGAATTTTTCTTTCTTTTTCTGTTCTCAAACAACCCTTCCTTAGAACTCCTCTCCAAGCCAAAGCTGGTTCTTTGCACAGTAGATGAATGGAAAACAAACCCAAGGCATAACACTAAGATGGATTATTATTTAGTCCCAAACAATAAGTGATATTTTTAGTCATAAAAGGAAGTTATGATACCTATTATTACCCTCAGTTGGCCTCCTCTCTAACTGCTAAGTATTCCTACACTTATAGCTATTTATATTTGCATTCATTATTGACTAGGATCCACTTATGATGATAACATGCTGTTCTTTGTCTTTCTGAGATTTGAGTAACCTTGTTTAACATTCTACTTTTGAGACTTACCTATTTTCCTGCAAATTTTGTGATTTCATTTTTCTTTATAGCTGAATAAATTACCATTGTGTACATGTACAACATTTCCATTATCCATTCTTCCATGAATGGATGGATAGTTAGGATGGTTCCTTGCTTGTCTATCCAGAACAGACCATCAATAAGCATAGGTAGTCAACCATCTATCTCTGTTTTAAAATACAACCCTATGCAATTTCATCAATTGTGATAACACATCACATTATAGGAGGTTTCAGAATTGGAGAGGTGGTGCATTTAGATTAACAAGGTACCTGTGTCAATATGTGTACTTCCTGTTCAATTTTGCTAAAAATAGTGAAATATATATACACTATATATTGTGCAAATATGTTTACAAATGTAAACATATTTGTATGTAATATATATATATATACACATTAATTGATTCAGTTACCACTAATATAGATCAAAGTACATATACATATATATATATATATATATATATATACTCATTATCAAAACAACATATGGAGATTGGTATGTGTATGTTTTATACTTATACATATTCTTATATTTGCATAAATTTTCACTTGCAAATTAAAATATGGGCATGAAATCAATATATAACCCATTCAAAGCATACTCACAAAATAATGAAACTATATGGTGATAATTAATATAAATACCTATCCAAGTCAGATAAAACTGATTAGTTTATGTGTCAATAGAATCATATTTTACAGAAAATTAATGCCAAATATTCTTGAGCTTAAAAGCCTGCATAAGTTAGAGGGTAAATTCAACAAAAGTATTTGTTTCCCTACTAGAAAGTTAGAAAAATATGAAATTATAGATTGTTTATTGGGTAGACATAGTGCATCCATGTAGAGAAGTATAATACATATTTTTGTTTTCATACAACTATGGCCATACATTATACATTTTTGCATGGATGAGCACCAGACAGAATGGTCCCACTGCCATTCTGGACTGGGATCTGGGCACTACCTTATTCTAATTTAATTACTATAATATAAACCTAGTAAGATACAACTTCCATAAAATTCTGAAGAGACCCTAAATTGTATAAAATTCCTGATATCAAATGGTAGATCTAAAATGGAGTCTTTTCAGAAAGACGAAGATACTGTCTCCAATATCCCAACCAACTGTTGAGTGTACATTAGAGTGACAAGTTCATATTGTCTCTATGTTCTTCTCAATTCTACAAAGTAGCTTGATTTTTGTTTATACAGATTTTAAAGATTTAGAAAATGATAATAAGCATTTTCTGCTTTGTGGAATTTTAAACAGAGTAAAGTGGATAGCTATGAGTTCCAATGACATGGGATAGGAAAACCACTTGAGGAGTATATAGATGGAGAGGAGACTGAGACTGAGGCAGGGGTTAACTCTTTGAGTGCCCAGATCTCCCTTCAGAATGGCCATGGGACCGTCCTGTCAGTCAGGTGCTAGAGTTGGCAGTGGAGGACAGCTCAGTAAACCTAAATTTATATAATCCTCTCACAAATCCCTTGATACTAGAATTATATTAGATATTATAAATAATATAAATATTATAATATAAATATATTATAGGTGAAAAAATGGAAACAAAGATTGTTTCATGTAAAACATTAACATTATATATCTGATAGTAAGGCTGCAGATCCTAGGGATGGGAGAAAGAATACATAATAGCCTTTGAGTTATTTTATAGCCTTTTGATGCAAACAACAAGCAGTAAGTTTCAACCCTTGAGTGCTTCTTGTTTAAGGCAGTACATTTCAGTATCTCCAAAATATAGATCATTTCCTCTTATATGAGTGAAGTTATATTGTACCTGCTTTACCACAAAAACCAGAGAAAGCTGGTTACTTTTAGCCCAGTCACTCACTCACTCACTCAATCAATCAATCATCAATCAACCAGTCAATCATTTCAATTATTTCTACGCTCATGGATAGAAAAGGACCCAATCCCTGCTATATTAGGATTATATCCACACTAATAGAAAAAGAGAGGGCATCAAATCCCCTTAGAGCTAGTAGTCTCTCAGAGAATTCTTCTCGATCCACCAAGTTTGTAATGCTTGCTAAACATCTTGGTGTTTCTTTCTTAATAATTCTCTAGCTGGGGAAGTAAAGAACTACACCAGATAGCCAGAAACACTGGTAAAGACAAAATTGGGTGAGAACTCTTGACTCCACCCTCTTGCACTGACTCATAAAAATACTTCCACTGCTAATCAGTGCAAAGGATTCTAGGATTCACCTTCATGGTACCTGGTTGGCAAATTATTCATCATGATAATGTTAAAAATCTCCAGATGTGTGTCATCCTGAGGATGATATTTTGGTGAGTAATCATTGTTAAACGTCAAAATTTTCTCAAATTGAATTTTCTGCCAATGATTGCAAATGGAAGCTCAGAGGCATAATTATGTTAATTTAAGACAAAAATTTAAAATA
The DNA here is from genome assembly GCA_019843815.1 of Montemys delectorum. Taxonomy (NCBI): domain Eukaryota; kingdom Metazoa; phylum Chordata; class Mammalia; order Rodentia; family Muridae; genus Montemys; species Montemys delectorum. Next base: position 26,841 of record JADRCD010226089.1, read on the forward strand.
TCAATATCTCTCCACACTTGCAGGCAAATACCAATATTTTCACATGCTTTCAGGAAATTGTAGGACCCCAGGCAAAAAATAATAAAGAATGAGATCTGAAGAAAGGCCAACAAACCCATCATTCATTGATTTCAAGACAACAGCTAACCTCATAAATATGAAGAGCAGTTTTCAATAGATCTTATTTCAGGATGCCTTAATACAGAGAGGAAAGATCCAAGAGTTATAAATTTTTGTTCAGCTATAGCCTCAGGAAAGGTTAACAAAGGGCAGATGTACTTTGAATGTGGAATATTCCCATAGAGACTTATGTGTGTGAACACTTGGCTCCCAAATAGTAGTGCTAGTCTGCAAAGTTGTAGAACCTATAAGAAATGGAATCTTTCAGGAGGAAGTGGGTTACCAGGGGCAAGACCTTGAAGTTTTATTGCCAAATATCATTTCCGGTCTGCTTTCTACTTCCTGACTGCAGATACAATTGGACTCCAGCTTCCATACCTTTTGAGCCAAGATAAAATATATTCTTCCTTAAAACATGAGCCCAAAATAAACCCTTCATTTCTTAAATTAATAATGGTCAGTTATGGGGCAGAAAACTGAAAAGCATAACTATGTTATGCAGCAATTTCTTATAATTCGAACATTTCCTGTAGAAAGGAGGCCACTTAAGACAGGAAGTTATCCAATTTTACAAAGTCCAACAGATAAATAACTCATACATTTGAGAAATTTTCTGAAACTTATACAATCCTCATGACCTCTCTTTATGGTTGTTTGCATAGTAAGGATTACTGGGGGAAGAGGCTCTCTTGACTTCTCTAAGTCCCTATAAATTATACAGAAAGCTTCAGGGATTAAACTGTTGTGAGTTTTCGCTCATATTGCAGTGTGTTTTCCAGGGATGAAGTAACCTTTTGAGTCGTTCATGGTCTTATAAGTAACTTCTTACACATGCACCTGCAAGTAAAAGCATTGGTTTAAAAAGTTGGACTGGCCGGGCGGTGGTGGCGCACGACTTTAATCTCAGCAGTTGGGAGGCAGAGGCAGGCAGAATTCTGAGTTTGAGGCCAGCCTGGTCTACAGAGTGAGTTCCAGGACAGCCAAGGCTGCACTGAGAAATCCTGTCTCGAAACAAACAAACAAACAAACAAAAATAAATAAATAAATAAATAAATAAAAAATAAATAAAAAGTTGGACTTTCGTGGGATGGTTTATTTGATAATGTCTGAGATGTCACAGAGGACCAGATATTTGGCCACATTTCACAGGAGAAAGTCATAATAAAACTAATATGCTTACAGTAATGATCTACTGATCCTACAGAACGGTAGGCAACTCTCAGAAAAGAAAGAGTTGTAAGCAAGGATTAAAATGCTATGTCTATATAGGAACAGTTTGGGTGTTTGGCTTTGTTTTAGTGGGAAGGGGTAGATGTACGCAAAGCATCGACAGCAGAAATTTATTTTTTCACAGATCTTAAAGCCAGATACCAAAATGTACCAGACATGTTTCTTCTTATGCCTCTATCCTTGCCGTATCCTTTGCTAACTTCCCCCTGTTCTTTTACATGGTGACCTATCTCACGATACTCCATCTGTCTTTGAAGTCTAAATATAGCCACATTGAATTCGTTCTTTGCTCTTTCTTAGTCTCCTCTGACTTCAGAGGTCCTTAAAGTCAAATAATTTTTTCCAAGTATCTGTCTGAATACTTGTACAACTACATTTTTACCCTCTCTGTTGCCTACATTATTTACTAGTTTTTACTTATTTTCTCTAAGACAGATATGATAGAGTATCTCTCTCTCTCTCTCTCTCTCTCTCTCTCTCTCTCTCTCTCTCTCTCTCTCTCTCTCTCTCTCTCTGTGTGTGTGTGTGTGTGTGTGTGTGTGTGTGCATGTGTTTGGTATACAATTAGAGTATGAGTCCAAGATCTTACATGTTCAACTTAAGCATTTTCCTACTGGATGTGTTCTCAGACCATATCCTCTCATATTTAAGCATGAAAACAAATTTTCTAAAATTGATTTTCTCAGTATCCATATGCTGTAAGCCCGGGGCTACCCCAGGAGGGGTGGCACAGTGAATACTCAGCTTTTGCATCACTTCTTTTGTTCCTTTCACCTCTTCTCTAAGAGATTACGATTCAGCAGTTGTTATTTATTTCCACAGCAGTCCTTAGCTTCTCATACACAAGCCAAACACTTTTCTTTCTGTTTTAAAATTTATTTATTCACTTTACATCCCGATTGTGGTTCCATCCTTCCTCTCTTCCCAGTCTCACCCTTAAAAATCCCTCTGAAGCCAAAGATATTTCAATGTAATTCCTGAGCCAGCTGTTCAGAGAAGCAAGTTTTCATCTCAGATGATAAAACATATGACATTGGATATAAAACTGTAATGGAGGGAGCATCCAGAATATTGGATGTTCTGAAAAGCACCAAGAGTAAATTAGATGTCAAGTTTAAGAAATGTCTAAGAAACTATCACAAAGAAAAAAACAAGAGAACATTAATTTTGAGAGCAAGCAAGTCACACAAGTGTAACTTGAAATACATTGTAGTATAGATTGGCATAAGGCTGGAGATGAAAATCAATAATCAATAACACTACAAAATAAATTTTTCTGTACTAGATAAATATTCAGTTAGAAAATAAAACCTGCCTAGAAACTTCCAAGAAACATAATCACAGAAATTAAATTTTGTCATTTTATCTACAAAATCTTACTTCTCAAAGGCAAAGTTAATGATAAAAAGTTATTGAATATTTACAGGAAAGACAAGCATGTCTAACTCATAATGATGCCTATGGAGTGACATTTGTATAGTTTTCTTGCACATCACATAGAGCCCTACACATAATTCTACTGACATAACAATAATATAAATGCATGGTTGTTCTTGTTCTTTCAACCTGTAATATTTGACTGATGTTAAGTCACTAGGATGCAAGGCCTTTCAAAAGCCATAGAAGAAAACAGCATGGGCAAAACCCTGCTAAAATGTACTCCAGATGACTATGAACTTAATCTAATAAAACATAAGCAGTGACCAAAATGAAAGTTAATGAGTAAAATGTTCTGTCTCACAAACAATTAAGTAGTTCTCTTTTTTCCCTTGTTCCTACTTAATACAATTAAAATCAGAAGAGGGTCAACAAGATAGCTCAAAAGTAAGGCACCTGCCACCAAGGTTGATGACCTAATCCTGAGATCCACGTTTGAAGGAAATCGTCTATTCAAGTTGTCATTCACACATTATTTCAGCCAATATCTGCACACAAATAAACAGTAAAAACAAAATACTTTTAAAAACAGTGGCTAGAAAGCAATCACAAGTATTTTGGCATCTAATGAAAAGCATAGTGCCTTCTGGGTTTTCTTTTTCTTCTATTTCAGGTTTCATGTTGAACAAGTTAGTAACCCAAAAATACGAGGGAGCAGAGAAAAAAGATAGGTCTGCTCTTCTCTGACATATCACAGAAAAGGCATGTTATTAAGGCAGAAAACTCTTAGAAAATAGATATTTACTCCATCAAACAGAGTAGATTAAAATATCACCTCCATTCATGTCACAAAATTCCTATTGCAAAGCCAGACTTCTATCCTCCGGTGACTGCAAAAAGCACTCCTATCCTTCCTGCCAATGGACTTGGGTCACAGAAGGCCAAGAAGTGAATCAAAACTATCATCTTTGTCAATGATGAAAGAACCTTCTCTGTGCTTTAATGCTGTGAGAGATTTCTGTGGAATGGTGCACTTCCATCTCCACTTAAGAGGAGTTTCATCTCACTGCTCTCGGCTGGCAGTTAGAAGGCAGCCAAAGCTTTATTACTAAGTAGTACCAAGAAGGATCCAGTCCTCCCTTCAGGAGTCAACACAGAGAAGAGGGACCAACACTCTCACTCTAACTTGCCAGTGCAGAGCATTTTGCTTCTCTGTCAGAATAGTTCAGCTGAGTTAAACATGAAAGCTTATGAATAAATTCCTTCTTACATACAGTCACCATTTACTGAAGATTTAGTAGCAATAATGAAACTCTTGATATATCAACTGACAGAAAAATCCCAACTTGAATAAGAACATCTTCAGATATTAACATCCAGATAACAGATTGTCAAGAGGCTCGGGGATGTTCCTAGGACATGAGGTGAGATTATAAGAGTCAGAAATGGTGGGCAACATAGCACAATTATGGTATAATAGATTATAATATATACATATATATGTTAATTTTAGAATTTTCACTTCAATTGTAGAATGATGACACTAGACAGTTTTGGTAATATGTATACTTGTGTGTGGAGGGTGTGTGTCTTTATACAAATTTTTATTATCAATTTGAATTTTTTTGAAATTAACCAGGAAATGTCTGTGACTGAAAAGAGTTGCTCTGAGTGTGGGTAGTTCTATCTCATGGGTTAGAATCCCAGACTGAATGAATAATAAAGGAAGGTAGCCATTAGAATGGTAATGTTCATCTCTCTCTGCTTCCTCACTGCCAACGCAATGTGAGCAGCTGCCTCATGCTCAGGCTGCCACAGCTTCCATATTATGATGAACTGTATCTCTTGAGCTGGGAGCCAAGAAGTAAACTTCATTTCATTTATTAAACATTTGTCATACCAAAAACATGAGTAAATAAGACAATTTTTATATGTATATATATATATATATATGATTTTACATTATTATCATACATATATCTAGATTAATAAATTGTTTTAACTTAAAGATAAAAGTTTTCAAAAAATGAAACAGAAATGACACTTCACATAGAGAAAGCAAACCTCAAATGGCTGTCAATTCCTCATGAGAAAGATCAGGCCAAAAGAAATTGTCATAACATTTTTAAACACTAATGTAAAAAGACCTGTTTTAGACTCTGTATCTAGCACAAAGATCCCAGAACTTAAAAATAAGAAAAAGCAGGAAGATTCTTAGATGAAAACAATGAATGAGGAACAAAAAAAAAAAAAAAAAAAAAAGGAAAGAAAATATTGTTGGGAGACAGCATGCTATATAATAATGGCTGCGTATAATCCACTAAACCAAAAGCATCCACCATCAAAGATTGAATTATAAAACATTAGAAAGCAGAAAGAGCGCTTTGATTTTAGAAAAATTGCAAAACTAGTTCCCAATTATTAAAAAATATAACACAATTATGTTATGCTACCACCTTTAAGCAAAACAAGAAAGAATATCATCAACTAATATTTTGAGAAACATTTAAAAATACTATAAATTAGTAAATGACATTAAAAGACAACTTTAAATTAGTGACTATTATTCAAACTATACAACTTAGCTTCAGTCTTAGAAGAGGAAATTTAATTGGAGTTCTACAGAGAGAGGGAAGTAGGTTGGAAAGGGAATGTAGAGAGGAACAGGGCAAAGAAATAAGGTTTAGAAGGGGTGGGTGATGAAATCAGCTGTGGGTAGGAAGGAATATTCTTGGACCAGTCAGAGCCTTGGGACAGAAGTCTGTAGAGAGAAGCTCCAGGATGTCTAAAGGATAGGAGCAATGTGGATCCTGGAGGGGCCACCACCTATAGCCAGGCAGGACCACTAGTAGAGGGGTAAAGACACCCAGCCATCCATAAAACCTTCAACCCAAAATGTGTCCTGTCTACAAGATGTACAGGGACAAAAATGAAGCAGAGACAAAGTGAGTAGCTAACTAATGACTGGCTCAACTTGAGACCTATACCATGGAGTAAAAACAATTCCTTACACTATTAATGATACTCTGTTATGCTTTTAAACAGGAGCCTAGCATAATAGTCCTCTGAGAGCTCCACCCTGCAGCCAATGAGAACAGAAGCAGAGACCCACAGCCAAACATTAAACTCAGGGAGCTCAGGGAATCTTGTGGGAAGAGTTGAGGGATCAAAAGGGGAAAGGGACTCCACAAGAACAACAGAGTCAACTAACTGGATCCATGGGACCTCCCAGAGACTGAACCACCAACCAAAGAGCAAGCATGGGATGGACATAGCCCCCATCTACCATCTTGCACATATATAGCTCATGTGCAGCTTCGTCTTCATGCAAATCCCCGGACAACTTAAGCTGGGTGGGGGAATGGGGTCTGCCTGTAAATCCTGTTCCCCTAACTGGACTGCTGTGCCTGGCCTCAGTGGGAAAGGATGCACCTAGTCCTACAGTGGCTTGATGTTCCAAGGTGGAGTAATACTTGGAAGGGGGGGCTCCTTTTTCTCAGAGGAGAAAGGGAGTGGGGACTGGAAGAAGAGTAGGGCCACAATCAAGATGTAAAGTGAATAAATCAATCAATCAATCAATCAATAAATAAATAAATAAATAAATGGAACCTTTCTATAAGATTGGACATAGGAAAGGGTACCCACTCTCATTACTATTCTTCGACACAAATCAGAAATTTCAACAACCACACAAAGGTAAAGACAGAAAGAAAAGGAAAAAGATCACAAGGAATGAATAGGCAATTAGTTATTATGTAGAAAATACTAAGAACAAGAGTATACCAAAAATATGTTTTTCTAAAACTAATAAATAAAAATTCAAAAGATCCTAATTTACAATAGACTTTAAAATACACATTTGTATGATACCTGTAAACCATCAGAAATCATAATTTTAAATACCGTATCAGGTGAAACATTTTACGATGGCATTGCTTAAGTATGCATCTACTAGGAGTAATGAATGTTGAAAAGTCTAAAATGCTGGGACTAGAGATTGCCTCAATAAAAAGGGAGATTTCCTGTGGTCAAGGTCTCATTCAGCACTGTAAACACATCTGTTATTTCTAAGCTATTACAAACATTCAACACTGCTTTGATAACAAAGAAATCTCATCTCAATAACATATTATGCACATATAGGTAAGAATATTATAAAGCATAGATATGTGATATTTTTACAAATCTATGAATGAATTATAAAAAAAGAATATACAATTTCAGTAAGCAAGAAAGATCCTTCCTTTCATTCAGTAAGTTTTATTGGCATTTTTCCCATCAGAAACAAACAAACAGAAAAACAAAAACCAAATAACAAAAGAAAGGACACCAGCAATATTTCTGAAAAGCAAAATAAAGTGGGGACTGGGCATGAATGTAGTCAGTAGAATGCTCATCTAAAGTCTAAAGTAAGCAGGGCCCTGGCCTCAGACCTCGCTATACAGAAAATGATTGATTAAAAATAAAGAAGTACATCATTAATGTCCCTGGACACATAAAGAATGAAATGGCAACTTGCAGGATGGAAGAAAATAAACATTTACAAATCTTAAACCAGGAACATACTTTAGGAAATTAAAACAAACAACAGGGACCAATGGGAGCAGAAGGAGGATTAACATGGCCAATTTCAAAATCTGGGAAACGTGAAGGGACATTTCACTGAAGAACGAACACAAATAAAAGCATGTTGTGAGATGTCCCTCCTTTAGCAGCACCCATTAGGGAGTGCATAATAAGACCAGCATGAGATATGACACAGAGAATGATTAAAAATAAAAGTAGTGAGAACACCCAGGGGGGGATAAAGATATGAGAATAGGCAGTAGTACCTTAAGGTCCACAGGGCAGACAAGTTACACATGTGGTGTTGACACTGATGCACTGCATTGTATCTTGACTGTGTTTTCCTGTATTTTATAGCCTTCATAAGATATGTGATAAAACAGCAAAGCACTACCATCATATTTTATGCTAGCTTCTCCCTTGTTTCACTACTTCACTGTAGTAGTGTAAGACACATGACACAACATTATAAACAATTTATAATCCATTAAATATCCTGATATACATAAAAGAGAGGTGTAAGTGCCCCCTCTCTGTGTGTCTCTGTCTCTCTCATAGACAAATACACACACACACAGAGAGAGAGAGAGAGAGAGAGAGAGAGAGAGAGAGAGAGAGAGAGAGAGAGAGAGAGAGAGAGAGAGAGAAATAAAACCTGACAGCATCCTTTCTGAAGGAAATAATCCTTAGTGTGGTACTTGACAAGTGGCCTCAATGAAGACCCAGGAATAGAGAGGATAAAACAAAATAGAACACTAATTAGAGGACACTGTATCAAAGACTGAGGTGAAATGATTTTCCTGATGTTGATAAAAATTAGCTTGTTTAAATTTTTTCTCTATATAATAGGTACAAATTGGATGAACAAAGTGATATTATAGTGCAGCTCATATCAAAGGCTTGCAGTCAAATGAAGTCGTGGATTTTCAACTGGCAATTGAGAGTGAGGAGAGCAACATTGCAGGAAAAGAAAAACCTTCTCCTTGGGGAGTAGTAAGGGGTCCACAAGTCAAGTGGGGAGGTTTAAGATAGTCGTTAAAAGTTTCCTTATCCAGAAAGAGATAATTCTGTCTGAGAATGTAGAAAATGTCTGCAACATTTATTTTCTCTATTTATTATATTACTATTTATTAGTAATTATTATTATTGTTATTATTATTATGTGTGCATGTAAACAATTGTGTGCACATGACCATGTGCCCATATGTGTCAGACAGAGAATAACATTCATGAGATACTTCTCTCTTCACTCAGCCATCTTTCTGACTCTCATCTATGGTTTAAGTAAAGATATATTTCCTTAATCTCATTTGAGATTTCTTAGAAGAGTTCAATGTGATAGACAATATGTACTACATGACACATGAGCTGGCAGATGCCTGTTGGACCAGCATTTGGGAGGAAGAGGCAGGAGGGATTCCAGGGTACATAGCAACACATGATGAAACTCTGCCTCAGAAAATCAAAACAAAGTGAAGAATAAAATATATTAACAGGAATAAAGTGTGAGAAGTCTTCTCTGAGCTTCCACAATAGGATGTCCTGAGTACTTCAGCTCTCATCAAACAGACTGGAGGCTATAAAAGTAGGTTTCTGTATACAGTTAGTGAAATTACTATCAGTAGTCAGGTAAGATTTATAATTCAGTAATGCACAATTAAATACATACAGACCTAAGCACTCCTTGACATAATTGACCAATATGTCTTTATAATAGCCATTAACTACCACTATGGCATGAAGGAGATTCTAATCTGTCAAGACTTAGTTCTTGATCTAATTAATGGCAGTAAATACCAACTTTGCAACAAACTGAAGCTAGCTCAATTGTACTTAGAGGCACACATGTAACAAACACATTTCAAAACATAATGTTTTCATGGATAATAAAATGTTTATGTTTAGATTGGGTTATTAGAACTGTAATTATCCAATTTAGAAGGTAAGGGGACACTTTCCTCACATGAATAAAGACTCACCATAACTGATGAAAACTTACTGAGGAAACTTACGCTAGTAAATAACACTGAAAATGGAGAATTACTTAGATTAGCGATTGCAAATATATCATAGGATAACTAGTACTTCCCTCACCACCATATTATTAACATAAAATAGTAGCCTACAATACATTTATTACACATTGTTTTATAAGTCACAGACAGGAAGGAATTAAAGGTAACATGAAGAAAATATGAGTATTATATTTATAGGTAGAAACTGAGATTTGTATTGATGTTCACAGTTTCAAAAAAAGGGAGGAGCTAAGGTTATTGTGAACATAGAATTGGCAAAATAGCTGGGCAGGTGAAAATATTTGAAGCTGGCTTAATGGCCTCAGTTCAATATCTGCTACTCACATAGTGGAAAACGATAACCAATCCCCTCAAGTTATCCTTCTGCCTCCACATGCATGCCATAGCACATGTATAGACTTGGATAAATGAGTGTAATAAAAAAATTAAAGTATACTTTGACTACAAACTTTTGAGGAAAGGAGAACGGATAGAAAATTATGGTTCTATAAATATCCTGGGGTTTGTGTATTTATCTATCTTCTGGCAGTAATACAGGATAGTGGAACACAGTAGAGTTTAAGGGCTGTGGAAACGTTATATAGCCATTAAACTTAGACAGGGAAAAGCCTATTCTTGGATATATACTTCCTCCAAACTGAAATAATATCTATACTTAACATTCAGGAAGTAAGAAGCATATACAAGGATAAAGGAAGTAAAACACTATGTACAAGGCTCAGGTTGCTTCTGAAACTTACAGCACTTATAAGCTCTTTAACTGAAGCTACCTATATTTCTGGGAAGATTATATTTTTTTCCAGCTCATCTGTCTACAATATATACTGGGAAATATATGTATATAGCTTCTTTGGTCATTACCCATTATGGTGTATTTTTTTTCTTTTTGGACAGGGAGGAGTTTATTCAGGGAAAATGTTCAAAATGGACATTACTTATCAAGCTTGGGTGTGTCAATGCTTGAAAGACAATGGAGACTTTTTATTTGTCCTCCTTTGTTGTATTTTTCGTTTGTTTTAATTTTTATTGGTTGTTTTATTTATTTACATTTCAAATGCTATCCCCCTTCCCAGTTTCCCCTCCACAAACCCCCTATCCCCTTCCCTCTGCCTCTATAAGGATGCTTCCCCACTTGCCCACCCACTCCAGCCTCAGTGCCTTAGCATTCCCCTACGCTGGGTCATTGAGCCCCCACAGGACCAAGAGGCTACCCTTCCAGTGATACCAGATAAGGCAATCCTCTACTACATAACCAGCTGGAGTCACGGGTCCCCCATCCCATGTATACTCTTTGGGTTGGTGGTTTAGTCCCTGAGTCCCTAGGAGCTTTGGGGGATGGGGGTCTGTTTGGTTGATATTGTTGTTCTTCCTCTGGGCTTGCAAAACCCTTCAGCTCCTTCAGACCTGGCCGTAATTCCTCCATCGGGGTCCCCACCTTCAGTCTGATGTTTGGCTGTGTGCATCCTCATCTGTATTGGTCAGGCTCTGGCTAAGCTTCTCAGGGAACAGCTATATTTAAGTGATGATTCTGTAATTACCCTCTCTCTCATAAGCAATTTCAAAGACTTCACTGGTTTACTAAAGTAGATTTGGATGGAATTGTTTGGCTGGTTGTTACTGGTGCCCTATCTGAGGAGAATAAATGTTTGGTCCAGAGTCTCAAGAAAAAAGTCACATAGCACTTGCACATAATCACCCATTGTGTCTACCCTTGTTTCCAAATGTGGTGCATGTGATACTCCCACTGATTACAGTGCCTGAGTAAGAAGATCACTAAGTGCCCCAGGCTAAAAACAAAGCAAGAGGGTCAAATGTCCTTGGTTTGCTTTGAGACACTGGGTGGATTTCCTTTTTCCATCACTAAACCTACCATTTCTTGATTAGTACACATGGACTTGGGAACCGGGTCCTAGGATCTAACACAGGCAAATGGTCCCTTGGGTATTAGCGGCGTGAAAACCTCACTTCATGGAGTCAGGAGCTTGGTCTTGTGGTTTTGACTTTGATAATTCATTAATTAATATTATAAACAACTAAGCAACAACAAAAAGTAACATCTTCTACAGTATAAAGTAAATGTTTTATTGTTTGGAACTGCCAGGTTTCCTGTAAAATCCCTGTAGAGGTTCACTCCCATAAACCCTTCTACAGCTTCCTCCTGTGGTTAACATCTCACATCAATGAGATCCTTTCATCAGAATTAACAGCATTTTAATATGTGATTCTTAAAGTCCTCCTTGAATTGTCTGTATTTGGTTTCAACTTACTGCTAATTTTTTGTATTAGGATTCCACCCAACACAAAATATTTTTTTTTAAATTGGGTGTTTTCTTTATTTACATGTAAATTTCTCCTTTCCCAGTTTCCCCTCCAAAAAACAAACAAACAAACAACAAAAACAACAAGAACAAACTCCTGTTGCCTCCCCACTCCCCATGCCTGCCACCCCACCCTCTCCCACTTATTGGCCCTGGCATTCCCCTACACTGGGGCACAGAACCTTCACAGGGCCGAGGTCCTCTCCTCCTCTTGATGATCGAATTTTCAATCCTCTACTATACACATGCTGCCAAAACAATCAGTCCCACCATGTATAGTCCTTGGTTGGTAGTTGGGTCCCTGGGAGCTCTGAGGGTACTTGTCAGTTCTTATTGTTGTTCGTCCTAAAGGGCTGCAAACCCTTCAGCTCCATAGAACCTTTCTCTAACTCCTTCATTGGGGACCATGTACTCAGTTCAATGAATGGCTGTGAGCCTCTACATCTGTATTAGTCAGATATTGTCAGAGCCTCTCAAGAGATAGCTATATTTAGGCTGACTTGTCCTTCCTTCAGTATCTGCTCCATAGTTAATCTCTGCAATTCCTTCCATGGGTATTTGATTCCCCCTTTTAAGAAGGAATGAAATGTCCACCTTTTGGTCTTCCTTCTTCTTAAGTTTCTTGTGGTTTGTGGGTTGTTCTTCCTGTATTCTGAACTTCTTGGCTCATATCTACTTATCAGAGAGTGCATACCATGTGTGATCTTTTATGATTGGGTTACCTCATTCAGGATGATACTCTCCAGATCCATCCATTTCCCCAAGAATTTCATAAAGTCATTGTTTTTAATAGGTGAGTAATACTCCGTTGTGTAGATGTACCACACTTTCTGTATCCATTCCTCTGTTGAGGGACATCTGGGTTGTTTCCAGTTTCTGGCTATTATAAATAAGGCTGCTATGAACATAGTGGAGCATGTGTCCTTATTACATGTTGGAGCATCTTCTGGGTATATGCCCAGGAGTGGTATAGACTGTGATATATTTTGAGACTTTTCTCGCATCTGATGAATGTTATCATTTATTGTGGAACTTGCCAGATATTTTGAAATTCCCTCATATGTGTTGCTGGGATGCCTTTCTCCTAGTGAGCCTGAGTTTACGGGTTGTGTGTGTAATGACATAGCCCGCTAAGGAAATGTCCATGTTATGATTTTATCAGTTCCCATACTGGGAACAAACAACAGAAACATCTTAGGTTTCTGTTCTGGGGGCAGGAATTTCAATATTAGGTTAGAGTTTTTTTGAATTTCTAATGGTGGTCTTCTCCCATGGCTTTTCTGCAGGCTTTTGTCTCTTCGAGTTTCTTGCCTTGTGATCAGAAACAATAAGGTACATTGAGGATGAAGACAGAGATAAAGAGGTTTCATTGAGGAAAAGAGAAAGAGAAGGCCTTGGGCACTCAGGAGGGCACCAGCAAGTGGGTTGGGAATGAAGAGGCTATGCCTAGGTTTCCATAAACTTTACAGGCTCTGACTGGCTAATGTATTTACAGAAGATAGGTGAAACATTAGGAGAAATCAAAGAAGAGCCCAACTACCTGGGAACTATTAGGCAGTTCATTGCTTTCCTTTGTTACAGAAGTGAAATAGGAAGGTGGGTCAGCATTATTTATTCTTTGCAGTTTTCATGTTCATTTCTGGTCATGGGATCCTGCTCTACAGTAATGTAGTTCCTTCTTTGCTTCTGTTAGACATTTGTGTGTGTAAATGTATGTATGTATGCATGTATGCATGCATGTATGAATGTAGACAGAGAAAGAGACAGACAGATACAGAGTGATGGACAGCAAGCATCCTCTTATTTATTAGTACACAGACACTGACCAATCAGTGCCCCACCTTCATAACCCCATCTATAATCAGTTTTGTCCTTCGTGACCTCTTTTGTAAATGAAGTGACACTGAAAGTTAAGGCTCTATCATACAAGTTTTAGGAAACATAGACATCTTCCTCGTGACAGAATTAAAAAAAAAAAAGCAACAAAAAATCAAAACAAAAAATCTTTAAGTCAGTTGAAACATTAAATAAAAGGATGAAATGTGAAATCTCCCTCTTCTAGGCAAAATTAAAGAACAACAAATCACTGTATTATTTTTGTTATGGATATGTGACTGTCATAGCTATAACATTTAACTGTCAAATTTTAAGGAGATATTGCAAAATAATTAGATATAAATCTGTTCAAACCAACCCTTAAATGAGCCCCACCATATAAACACCAAGAGCAATTAGAAGGCAATGGTCATTTCAATTTTGCTTTGCTATGAGAACTGACACTATGAAATGACTGTATTCATTTAATTAAACAGCCTATCATGAATCTATTCACAATGCTATTCTCTGAACTCTTAAGAATAAATCTCCTTTGTTTTAGTGGAACGTTTAAAAGTGTCATTTTTATTTGTTTTCAAAAGTGGTTAAACAATGGTATCTTGGAAATTATGATGAGACATTCACCAGGAAATGTCACATTAGAAGGCTATTAGTCAGAAAAGTTTTAAAACCAAAGAGTTTTGGTTGATATACGATGCTAAAGCAGGAAAGAGACTTCTCTAATGGAAGGGAGAAATGAAGCCATTACATGAAGGAGATTTCTTCCACTTCTTATTTGTTTAGCCTATCTATCAATCTGTATTTGAAATAACTACTATAGTTATAAACTAAATAGTAATGTCCTGCTGTAGGCAAATGTGCAAAGAAACATGCTACCTAGTTTTCACTTGTGTTATATATTCAAAATCTAGAGAAGGGGCAGAATAAGAATACATAAGTCTTTACTATAAAATAATGTTTTAATCACTAATTGACACAGGAATGGTGGGTAGTAAGATGCAATATAGACAAGCAAATGTTGAACTTCTTTAACAGAAAAATAAATAAGATTGTTATTTAATGTTATACTTCAAAGTGTATTTTAAGAGAGATCAGTATTAAAAGAAAAAAGGGAAAACACAACACAAGAAAGTGAAAGTGTAAGCTAACATCGTTAGGAGAGATGTCCAAAAACTCTGACCCTTGGCCAGACACAGCCTGCCATGAACATTTGTTGTAAAGACTATTAGACACTGTGCTGTGCCTACCTGAAGGTTGATTGTTTATGACTTCCTATGAACTGCTATGTGAAGTTAAGATATGTGACATAAGTCATGAGGGCAGCAAGTCTTAGAAGAATTACATTTTATGAATTTTTGCCAATCTAAAAGAAAACCTTTTAAAATATAGCAGCAGAAATGTAGATCCTAAGAGAATATTCAGAATCTCAGCTGAGGATACATGGAAGGAAAGCAACTATAGCCACTTACTAAGACTAAAGATCAAATGAGTCTATCACATGATGGGGGAAAGAAAACTAATGTTATAACTCTAAAATTGCAATAATAAAATATGAGAAGGAATAAGAAAAATAAGTGTCTGTGGAGTACCCAACACAAATGGAACATTTATATTATATCCTACCCAAGAGTCAGGAAGTATCTAGGAAAGGAGAGAAGAAATTTTCAAAGAGCTGAAGGTTGGGAGGACCAGAGGCAAAATGTTTCTTCTAGACTTTAGAGGAACACTAGATTCATAAACTTACAGCTACTTGGTGGCCTCTCTATCCTCACTTATTTAAATGCTTGGTCTCTAGTTTTTCAGGCTGCTTTGGGAAGGACTAGTGTTGTGGCCTTGAATTCAGTAGTTATGTCACTGTGATTGGGCCTTGAGGTTTCAAAATCCCTTGCCAGGTCCACTCTCTCCCTTTCTCAGCTGTCCATGTGCAGGTCTAATGTTAGCTCTCAGCTACTACTCCAGTATTTTGCCTGAGGGACAGCTGCCATGTTCCCCATGGTGGTTAATAGATTTTCTGTCTGAGTACATTTCTACTGCTATAACAAAAATACCAGAGACTTCGTAGCTTATAAGCTGTAGACATTTATTTCTTATAATTCTGGAGATAGGCTTGTGCTATAACCAAAGTTTAGACTGTTCTACAAAGAACAAAGAGTTAAAAGCATTGTCCATACTCCGTGATATTTGAACAATATGGAAATTCTGAGAAGAGGAGCCTACTAAACAAAAGAGGTCACAATGCATGTGTGTAGGTAGAGAAGACATGGAGGTGATGCCATTCTCTGTTTTCTTCATACCCTCTCACAGATAACAAATCTCCTCCACCATGCACACACACCATAGCAGACTGTACCACAACAGTGCAAACAGGACCAAATGATGGCAAGTAGAAGCCATAACCCACCTGAGTTTTTGATCCTAGCCATTCTGACTGGTGTGAGGTGGAATCTCAAGGTTGTTTTGATTTGCGTTTCCCTGATGACTAAGGATGTTGAACATTTCTTTAGGTGCTATTCAACCATTTCGTATGCCTCAGTTTATAATTCCCTGTTTAGCTCTGGAGCCCCTTTTTAAATAGTGTTATTTGGTTCTCTGGAGTCTAACTTCTTGAGTTCTTTGTATATATTGAATATTAGCCCTCTATTTGGTGAAGGATTAGTAAAGATTTTTTTCCCAATCTATTGGTTGCCATTTTGTCCTATTGACAGTGTCTTTTGGCTTACAGAAGTTTTGCAACTTTATGAGGTCCGATTTGTTAGTTCTCGATCTTAGAGCATAAGCTATTGGTGTTCAGTTCAGGAAACTTTCCCATGTGCCTATGTGCTCAAGCCTCTCCCCCACTTTCTTTTCTATTAATTTCAGTTGCTGGAAAGGTTGTGGAGAAAGAGGAACACTCCTTCATTGCTGGTGGGATTGCAAGCTGGTACAACCACTCTGGAAATCAGTTTGAGGGTTCCTCAGAAAATTAGACATAGTACTACTGGAGGACTCAGCTATACCACTCCTAGTATATACCCAGAAGATGTTCCAACATGTAATAAGGACACATGCTCCTACTATGTACATAGAAGCTTTATTTATAATAGCCAGAAGCTGGAAAGAACCCAGATGTCCCTCAAGAGATGAACGGATACAAAAAATGTGGTACATTTACCCAATGGAGTACTACTCAGCTATTAAAAACAATGAATTTATGTAATTCTTAGGGAAATGGATGGATCTGGAGGATATCATCCTGAGTGAGTTAACCCAATCACAAAAGAACATGCATGGTATGCACTTACTGATAAGTGGATATTAGTACAGAAGCTTGGAATACCCAAAATACTATCCACAAACCACAAAAAAACCAAGAAGAAAGAATACTATATTATGGATACATTGATCCTTCTTAAAAGGGGGAACAAAATACCCATGGAAGTAGTTGCAGAGACAAAATGTGGAGCAGAGACTGAAGGAAGGACAATCCAGAGACTGTCCCACCTGGGGATCCTTCCCATATTCAATCATCAAACCCAGACACTATTGTGGATGCCAGAAAGTGCTGGCTGACAGAAGCCTGATATAGCTATCTCCTGAGAGGCTCTTCCAGTGCCTGACTAATACAGAAGTGGAGGCTCACAGCCATCCATTGGACTGAGCACAGGGTCCACAATGAAAGAGCTAGAGAAAGGACCCATGAAGCTGAAGAGGTTTGCAGCCCCATAGAAGAATCAACAATATGAACTAACCAGTATTCCCAGAGCTCCCAGGGACTAAACCGCCAACAAAATCCTCAAAGAGTCATCTTGGTTGGCTGTCCTCCTGAAATAGAAGCAGTCTTTTGAGGTGCTCAGTATTCTAACATGACCCTAATTTTTTTTTTGAAAGGGAGGAGCTGCAAGCTTCTGTCTTTATTTTACAGGTCTGCTAACACCATTTGAGTTTTTTTTTTTAATTAGGTATTTTCTTTATTTACATGTAAATTTCTCCTTTCCCAGTTTCCCCTCCAAAAAACAAACAAACAAACAAACAAAAACAACAAGAACAAACTCCTGTTGCCTCCCCCATCCCCATGCCTGCCACTCCACCCACTCCCACTTATTGGCCCTGGCATTCCCCTACACTGTCAATAGGACAAAATGGCAACCAACAACTTGGGGAAAGATCTTTACCAACCCTATATCTGATAGAGGGCTAATATCCAATGTATACAAAGAACTCAAGAAGTTAGACTCCAGAGAACCAAATAACCCTATTAAAAATGGAGTACAGAGCTAAACAAAGAATTCTCAACTGATGAACACCGAATGGCTGAGAAGCACCTAAAGAAATGCTCAACATCCTTAGTCATCAGGGAAATGCAAATTTTGACCCTAATTTTTTATCTCAAGATCACAGGTTGTCCTTTTTGGGGACAGTGCACAGCACAGAGACTTAACAATTGGTGTTTGTCTTGAATGTGCTTTTTGCAAAAATCTTACCAGTTTTAAAAATGACAAAGAAATAAAAGAGACAGAAAAGGGAGACTCCCTCATCCTTCAGACCTTATTCTATAGGAAAGACATTGAGTCTGAATTCCAAACGCTTAGGTTCCTTACATTTTAGATTTTGGTACCTGGTTAGCAAGCAACTTGGTGCCTCTTGGAAGCAGATCTGACCTAGCTGTCTCCTTGCCTCCTGTAGATGCTGACAGACACAGAGTTGAGGTCATATGGCTACAGAAACGTGCTGAAGTGGGAACATGATTACTTGTGATGTGAGCAATGGCAAGCGCCTGGATTCACAGATAATGTAACCTTTGAGTCTCTGTCTCTTTCTGCAGAGGCTTGGTCAAAAATGAAAAGCTTCATCTTAATAAGTTATGTATTTGGGTCACTGGTTTTTAAGAAAGAAAGGGACAGCTTAGAAGAGTGACCTAGAAAATCGAAAAGTTGGAGTTTAATTGTAAGGAAACATTGAAAAGGTAATAGGTCTCGCTCCAGCTTTGGCAAGGAGGATTGTAAATTGCATGCCTCTGCCATTTGATGCCCTCTAAAAAAGAGCATGTAGACCAGGGCCCCTCCATGAAGAGTGGTGTGAAGCTGAGATTCCCTTGCTTAGTTCTCTCCAAAATGCTCTTCCCTGTTTAAGAGACAATTCTTAATATATTGTCATGATAATTTTATGATGAATGACACTACAAAATGACAGTGTATGAGAGCATTTCCTAGACCTTATGTCCTTCCTTAGTAAGACCCCACTCTAGTAAGAATCTTTCTATTACACCTGTTAAAATTTTTGCTCTACATCTGACCATGTCCCTATGTGATGGCATCCACAAATCTCTGTCTCTTATTTTATTCATCTCACTAGCTGTATAATATAGACCATGCCATAATTTTCTGAACCATCCTAAACTGTTACTGTTCTTCTGCTGATTAATTTTCTAGGCTGTTACTCACATAGAAATTGTTCCAACATCAGTCTTATTGTCCATTTTCCATCTTCCCATGTTCAACACCACTTACTTTTTGGTTATGTTCAAATCTCTTTTATTGTGACTAAATATTTTTCATGATCTATGAATCAATTATTCATTCTTATTTTCCAGCAAAACATATCCACTACCCATCATACACAAAGCACACAGAGCTACTTCAAAGATACAAATACTCCCAGGGACAAAACCACCAACCAAAGAGTACACATGGAGGGACCCATGGCTCCATCTGCGTATGTAGCAGAGGATGGCCTTGTGGGATGTCTGTGGGAGGAGATGCACTTGGTCCTGTGAAGGCTCTATGCCCCATTGTAGGGGAATTCCAGGACAGGGAAGAAGGAGTGGGTAGATTGGTGAGCAGAGGGAGGGTGATGAGACAGGGGGTTTGTGGGGGGAAACCAGGAAAGGGGAGGACATTTGAAGTGAAAATAAAAAAAAATCTAATAAAAATTTTTAAAAATTATTGCTTCACAACCATAAAAAAAAACAAAGACAAATAGTTTAAACATGAAGCATTGTTTGAAATTTTTTGCCTCTATCATGTTACACTTTTAACATGTTAAAACTTTTAAAGACATATTTGTTCATTATTATTTATGTGTATGATTGTGTGCCTCTATGAGTTTATGTGTACCATATGTAAGCAAGTGCCCAGGAAAGCCAAAGGGCACTGAATACCTTGGAATTGGAGTTACAGACAATTGTGATACTCCTGATATGGTTGTTAGGAACCAAACCCATGGGCTCATCTTCCCAGCCCCATTGTTTAGCGTGTTCAAAACACTAAATGGGCTTTTTTTTTTTTTTTTGATAAAATATCAGATTTTTTTTTAAAACTGTGAATCCCTTTTATCAAATATTTAGGGATCCTTCAAATTGGGCCATTCCCTAACTCCTTTATGGTACTCTTCCCACCAATCCCAGCCTTTTCCTCAATCTCGATAGTTATCCTTTGAAACATTCATTCTTAGTCCTTACTGTAGATGGTCTTTTGCTACTTTATGGGTTCTTCCTTTTCCCAGCTTTGATCTCCCCTGGTTTCAAACTTCATCACTAGATAGGAGAGAAAGAAAACTAGAGGGGAAAGAGAGAGGTAGAGATCTCTGAATTTAATTTCTTTCTTCTTGTTTCTTCTTTGAGCCTACTAACAAACTGCAACCAACATCGACCACCAGCCACCAATCACACCTCTTGGGGTGCTAGCACTTATGTATACTCTGAAAAGTTTCCAGAATTCCAAATGTCATATAGTCACAAAAACTATCAGCAGCTGGCAAAGCCTCACATCTGCTCGAGCACAAGATAATCATGGATGGCTGCGGACAACTGTCTTTTAAAGATGCCCAAAGTCCAGAATGTTCACTACAGTTTGCAACACACTGAATCTTATGAAGACTTAGGGAAAAATTTTGTGGTTTTGTTGAGAAATCTTCACTGCATGAGACTGCTAAACTGTTTGTTGGTTGGTGACACTGCTATGTTGGCACTATCATGAGGAGGCTATCTTGGAAAAGAGGGGTTTTGTTGTTGTTGTTGTTGTTTGTTAGTTTGCTAGTTTATTTTGTTTTGTTTGCTATAAAGAATGAATCTGTAAAAGGAATTGCAAGCCCTCTCATGCACAGAATCAGGATTGAGAGAGCTAGGTAATAGAGAGCAAAGGAAAGAAAAAAGAGGAGAGAAACAAATGGCCATGCCAGAAGACGCGAGGCGATTCAATGATTCAGGGTAATTAAAATTAAATAAGTGTATTGATCATCTTTTATGTTTCCCTGGTCATCACAGTGGAGTCAGCTTGTAAATATTAAGGTCCTCTTTCTTGAAAGATACAGTTGTCTAGAATTCCTCAATGCTGCCCTTTTATGTATGATTTCCAGACTACATAATTTTTAGGCAGTACATTTTAGAGTGGAAAGTGCTGTTATGGTAAATGTTTTTTTCAGTAAATTCTATCTGAATATTTTCATCCTGTGTGGTATAACAGTGTCTAATGGAGGCCATACTTAATCAAATTGGTTTTTTTATTCTGTTAATTTCCGTGTCTATTCAGAACATCCATTAAAGTCAATATCCTTAATTTAATGGAAAATTTCCTTTGGAAGTTGCTACATTTTTTTTCTGTTTAAATTAACACTGAGAACATGTAATGGATGTGTTAAATAGATAATGCTATTAATGGGAAAAATGCATAAATTAAACATACATCCACTCACTTTCAAAACATCTGTTTTAGTTTCAACAGTTTGATTCTCTCATGCAGTGAACTGACAGACCTCTGCCATACATTATCTATTGCCCTAATTTTATAATAACCATAACAAATATTGGACTCACTAAAATTCTATCTTCATTTTGATATAGTCTTAACAGAAGAAAATATATTAGCTAATTTTCAGATGTATGTGGAGCACATATTTATAAAGCAGCTTCTGCTTGCTGTCACAGGCAGAAATGTCTATTTTTATGTAGCTGTCTGTCTATCTACTTATCATTTTTTTATTTATTATGTTTGTTTGTCCATTTATTTATTTATTTTTCAGTGTCAGACTCCTGAAGTCTGAACTATCACTGGCTTAATCTTGGTGAATTGAACTGTCTTTTTGCCTCCTGTGGATGTTTTTATTTGCTGGCCATGGTGATTACAGTGATAATTTTAATGAGAAACTCTGTTTGTCCAATATCCATGGAAATAGATAACTAGAAGTTTAGATGCTTGAAAGAATTAGACAAAAGATGGTCAGCATGTTAAAAGAGTGTGTGAAATACCTTGCTCAAACTTATTAGATAAACTTTACTCCAGTGGATGTCCCTACCCATATATGGACTCAAATACAACTCAGCTGGTTATTAAAAATGCAGGACATGGGTTGGCTAGATGGCTCAGCGGTTAAGAGCACTGATTGCTCTTCCGAAGGTCCTGAGTTTAAATCCCAGCAACTACATGGTGGTTTGCAACCACCCGTAATGAAATCTGATGCTCTTTAATGTGTCTGAAGACAGCTACAGTGTACTAATCTTTAATAATAAATAAATCTTTTTTAAAAATGCAGGAATATAGTTGGGAATTGGTTGGGAAGGTGAGACATTGACCTGGGGGAAATTAGGTGACTGTGTTGGGATGCGTATGATCAAGATACGCTGTGAGCATATGTGCAATTCTCAAGAAATTAGATGAATTAAAATTAGCATTTTCTGTATGATTAATCACTATAGATTCTTACAATAAAATCCAAGCTTCCTCTTACCCTCACAGTCTTCCTGCCTCTCCCTATCATTGCTCCCCTGTTCTTGTGAGCTGGGTTTTCAAGTTTCTGGACCTGAGTCACCATAGAAAGCACCGCTTGTCATTCAAAAATAAGAACACCAGAGTACCAAAGCAATAGAATTACAGATCGTTTTTGTCTTTGTTGGCCTTACTTTTGTTGCCTAAAGACTTTTAGAAAAACAGAAACAAAGGGTAAGGTTTTTGTTAATGTACTAGTACATATTAATCTTACACTAATTGAGTCTGCAAATTGCACAGGTTATGTGTCCTGAGATTTAGTAATCCAAACTTTCTTTTCCTTCTAGTAGATGCAATTCACTCATTTCTTACTTTTAGTAATCAGAAAATTCTTAGCAATGACATACAAAATATGTAGGCTTTTAGTTTTTCTTATAAATATATTCCAAAAGTACTTGAGAGTCATTAATTTGATTACTGTGTTGGCATTTGTACTTATTCTTGAGTTATAATTCCCAGTTTTATATTTTACAAAAATGCAGACTCATATATCCTCCTATCCCCTTTACCTTCTGTCACTCACATAAACAGCCTCACTCATACACTCAGACCCTTATGACTAGAATATTAAGAATTTGGGTATCCAAGTAGAAAACTTTTCTTTTGCCCATTCTATGTATTAACACAGAAATAGTCAGTCTCAGAACTCACTGCCAATGTTATCAAGAGGAGAAAGAACCAGGAGTTTAAATGTTTACAGGGTGGTTTGAAATGTAGCTTGAGCTCCTAGTTGTATCTGGACCTGTGATGCTGAAAACTCTCAAGCTGCAAAGGCACTGGAATAAAGCACAGGTTCAAAGAAGCCATGGCCTCCGGAAAAAATCTGCTCCTATTATTAATCATATGGCTATAAAGGGAAACTTTACTGTTTTACTCTCAACAGAAGTACTTCAGATTTTATAATCAGGAAATATTTCAAAATGTGGTTCCCCCATCTACTATATTCAAAGATTTTAATGGGGAAATTCAATTTATCACAATTAAAATACCTCAAAATGTTTTGATTAAAATCCCTGATTACTACTATATATTTTATATCATATTATATTACATAGCATAGTACATATATAGCATAGATATTATATATAGCAGATATATTATATGCTAAGCACAATATTATATGCTATGACATTGGATAATGGTATGGATGTAGTACAATAGAGTGTGGGTTGTTGTCTTAATGAAGTCACAGCATCTAGAACAGCTCTCACATCTAATCTTAAAATGGAAATACAGAGAATGATGGTACATAGACTGAAACTTTCATTGGCTTCTCTCTTCCTTATTGGAGGCCCTCACTGATCTTGGGTCCTATCCTTTAAACCATGAAGTTGATGCTGTATCAGCCTATCTGTGATCCATTAGGATGTGAAGATGAACATCAATGTGTGAAACAATGGAACTTCAACTGTGAGGAGTACCACATATTATCTGCATAGCAAATAAAAAAATACTGGAGACAAAAATCTAGGGCCTCAGATATGTGAGATACGTGTTCTACTACTTAGTTTTATCTTCACTTGTTAGTTTTAAAAGAACAGAATAGAGAGGGAGTAGAAAGGGTGTGGAAAGATGAGCAAAAGGAGAAGATGGAGGAGGGGGAGGCAGGGAAGGAGAGAGAGGAAGAGGAGTAGGAAGAAGGAGAGGAAGAGGAGAAAGCAGGATGCTGGCCATAGACCACACAAAGCTTTCCTGACTCGTAGTGAAGGTCAGGCTGGGAAAAATCTCTTTTCTCGGAGCTTCGACTATTTCTCTCTTTTTCTTTTTTTTTTTCCTCCTTCTTCTCCTAGCAAGAGGGTTTATTGTACACGAGTTACACTTGGCCACAAGAGAACAGAACTAGTCCAGAATGCCAAGGTCCAGGGCAGAGGGCCAGTTTTGGTCGTAAGAGAGGCCGTCATTCTCCCAGGCGATCTCGGCGAGGTGACGTTCCAGGTCTACGGAGACTTATTGCCGACAGCAGCACACGGCCCAACAACTTGTTCCGGTGCCTCGATCCTCAGCACCCCTTACTTCTGCTCCTGCAGGCTTCGTGGGTGCACAAACTGGCTTACTTGGACCTCTGCCTCATCTTTCTTCTCTTGCGCTTCAGCCTGCGCATTCTCTTCTTCCGCCACTTCGCTCTCATGGCGTAGGAGTCAAGGAAGATGGCGCTAAAACCGAGAGCGACTATTTCTCTTGACCCATATATGTTATCTACCTGTGCTGATTTGTTATTTGTTCCTTCAGGGATTTTGTTGTAACTTTTTTATGCTAGACTATAAAATCCTATAAGATAGCACTTTTTATTTTAATGTTTCTATCCTCCTCACTCTCCAGAGTATTGATCAACTCCCTACATAGTTTGGTGCTAAATATTTTGTGCATATTTTCATATACCTGAATACAGCCTGATAAAATCAATAAAAACCCATGAAATATGCCTAAGAACAATACAAATCTATAAACAATTGACAAAATTATTCTGCAGTTTATGTTAGTCTGAAAAAAAAATAAAGCCCCACAAATTGAATTTAAAATAGGAAAATTGATTTAACAGATATAAATTTACTAGTAGAAAGGAGACTCTTTGAATAAAAACTACCCATTTCTGATGGGTGTGGTGGTGAAAGCCCATAATCTCACCACTCAGGAGGCAGAAGCACATAGGGCTTTGAGTTCAATGTCTGCCTGATCTAACATCGCAAATTCCAGGCCAACCAAGACTGACTTTGTCTTGCTATTAAAAGAACAAACATATTGTTTGTTCTCGTTGTTTTTGATTGTTTGTTTGTTTTTTGGAGGGGAAACTGGGAAAGGAGAAATTTTCATGTAAATAAAGAAAATATCTTAAAAAAAAAAAAAAAAAAGAACAAACAAACACGCCCTGCCCTGTTTTCCCTTGTGTTCCTAGAGGTCTTTATGAGGGAAGAAGATTGTAAGAATGGCTCTTTCCTTCCCTCCCAGACAAACCTCAGCTGGCCTGCCTTTTATTCAACCTGAGTGTCAGTGCTGGCTTAGCTAGCACGGGGCATTCCAAGGCACACAGGAAAGAGCTCACAGAAACTCATATTAAAAGTTACAACACTTCCATTGTGTATTTCAGCAAATGTTATGATAGAACCTGAAGAGACCACCTCCAGTAGACAGGCATGGCCCAGTTGAGGAATGGGGCCAAATGCCCATCTCAAAATTTTTAACCCAGTATTTTTCCTGTCTGAAGAAAACACTGGAACAAAAAAAAATGGAGCATAGACTGAAGGAAAGGCCATCAAGAGACCACCCTACCTTGGAATCCATCACATCTGTAGACATCAAGCCCCAACATTATTGCTGTATCAAGAAGTGCTCAAAGACAGGAGCCTAGTATGGCTGTCCTCTGAGAGGCTCTGTTAGCACCTGACTAAGACAGATGCAGATACTCACAGCCAACCACTGGACTGAGCCCAGTGGAAGAGTTAGGGGAAGAACTGAAGGGGCTGAAGGAGATTGCAACCTCATAGGGAGAACAACAATATCAACTAACCGGACACCCCAGAGGTCCCAGGGAATAAACAACTAACCAAAACATGTACATGGGTGGGTCAATGGCTACATATGCAGCAGAGGATGGCCTTGTCTGGCATCAATGGGAGGGGGGGCCCTTGGTCCTGTGGAGGCTTGATGCCCCAGAGTAGGTGGATGCTAGAGGTATGAGGCAGGAATGGGTTGGAGGGGTGGGGGAGCTCCCTCATAGAGGCCAAGTGGAGGTGGGAGGGGTTGGGAGGTTTGTGGAGAGGAGACCAGGAAGGGGACAACATTTGAAATGTAAATAAATCATCAATAAGTAGTGAGATTAGAGTAAGAATATGAGCCGGGCAGTGGTGGCACATGCCTTTAATCCCAGCACTTGGGAGGCAGAGGCAGGTGGATTTCTGAGTTCAAGGTTAGCCTGATCTATAGAGTGAGTTCCAGGACAGCCAGGGCTACACAGAGAAACCCTGTCTCAAAAAACCAAAAAAAATAATAATAAAAATAATAATAAATAAAGTAAGTAAGTAAGTAAGTAAGAATATGTCAGTTAGATAGACAGTACAGATAGAAGGCTATATAAAGTAGGAGGATATTCCTGGAGTGTTTCTCAGGGAAAGCCTGTTATCACCTGTTTAACTGTTGCTGAGAGATTTCATTTGAGTTCCTCACACCCACAAAGGCAATCACACTTCAAGGGAAATTTCAGGGAAAGTCTGGATTTGCAAACATTGTGAGTTCAACAGGAAGCACACGAGCTAAGAATCAATTGCCCTGAACAAGGAGTAGAGGTCAAAATAGAGTAGAAGGGGAAAAAAAGAAACAAAACAACAGCAAACAACCTTCTTATTAAATCTCAACCATTGCTCTCAGGGTTCAATGTGGCCAGGTTCCCTCCTCTGGACATGTCAGCACTTTACGATTCCAACTAAGAATAGAAGCTGCTCAGTTTTTGTTCTTCCTAACAGCCCATTAATGAACAAACAGTGAAAACTCCAACTTGACTACTTCATAGTCTCAAGAAAACATTATGTTGTAAAATTATATATTTTAAAACAAGCAAATTTACAATCAAGAGAGATAGAACACTAGGAGGATAAATGGAAGATAGGTGAGATAAAAATAAGATTCCGCTCTTGTTGAGGGAAGTGTACATAGAAATAACTATTGCATAATTTTCCAATTATATATGTATATTTATATATCAGGTCTCCAACACTAGCTGCTGGAGAAATTTATGGAGGGAAAGATTTAAAAGCATAACACTGGCATTAAAGCAATTCTTATCTTCTCATATTCTGAAGAAGCAAAAACTTTCTCTAATAAAAGCTAAAGTTGAATGTAACTACAAACAAAAACAGTCTAGGAAAGAAGCCACATTTTGAATCCAGACAATGAGAGAGAACGTAGATTAGCAATGTGGCCATATTAAATAATATGGCCACACTTTGTTCTTAAGATACTGGCTTCATGCTGCTGATCAGTATCCAATGTTTAGGATGTGTGTACAAGTTCAGGTACCATAGCAAGGATCTTTAAATGTGAGTTCTAAAATAATTTTCAAAATTGTGGCCTACAAGGGCTTTGGGAGTTGGCTCAGTTTGAAGGGACTGATTGTTTTGGCAGCATGTGTATAGTAGAAGATTGCAAATTCGATCATCAATAGGAGGAATGGACCTCGGCCTTGTGAAGGTTTTGTGCCCCCGTGTAGGGGAATGCCAGGGCCAATAAGTGGGAGATGGTGGGGTAGCAGGCATGGGGAGGGAGGAGGCAACAGGGGTTTGTTCTTGTTGTTTTTGTTTGTTTGTTTGTTTGTTTTTTGGAGGGGAAACTGGGAAAGGAGAAATTTACATGTAAATAAAGAAAATATCTAAAAAAGAAAAAAGAAAAAAACAGAAAATTCTTTACATAAATAAAAACACAGATGAAAATTTAAAAAAAAAAAGCACCATGCTCGGCTAGCATAAAGATATTTGGATCCCCAACACCCATACTAAAAGAATGGCATGGCATCTGTAACTGTAGCTTTGAAAGAGTGACAGAGATGAGCAGATTGTTGGAACTCTGTGGCTAGGCAGTTAATGAGTTCTACATTCAGTAATTGATCCAACTTCAAAATACAATAACATGAATAAAGTAGGAGAACAAGAAGCTCTGTATGAGTTTCAGGACAGCCTAGTCTACATAGATAGATAGGTAGATAGATAGATAGATAGATAGATAGATAGATAGATAGATAGATAAATAGATAGATATGGAAAATATTAGAGGACACCTGATTTTCTTATCTATGGAATCAACCACATACACCTGTGCACACATGTTCATCACACACACACACACACACACACACACACACACACACGGTTGTGTATGCCTCATTGTATCATATCTTCACTATGTTCAAAACCAATTACAAATTGCAGTGAATGACAGTATGAAGAACATACTCTCTGAGCTTTTACTATTTTCATGCTTAGGACCTCTATACAGTAATTATAGTTTATTGCAATGTTTACCTTCCTCTCTTTGAAATTTGCCAAGTACACCACAAAGATAATAATTGCTAATTGCCCATATCCTAAAGAACATTCAAACTGCTCATTATCAGCACATATACTATGGAGTCCTAAAATGCTGACACCTTAGCAGCATGTATAACTCGCTTCCTTATATTCATGAGTCCTTTCACATCCCTATATACTACAGCTATATGCATGCATGCTATGTGGATTTTTGATTCCTTTTCTCTGACTGCAAGCTTTATACAGAGAGGAAATGGTTGGGGACTAACCTAACAGATGTTTCAATCCAAGCTCCAAGGGGAGGGAATTTGGACATTTTCTCGCTTTTGAGGAGCTTATTTCATGTTTAAATCTCTCCATTCCTATGGGAGAGCCAGTGATCTCATTTTCTGAAGTGACAAATGGATCCCATGCTGGGTAGCTTACTCGTGGTGAACTTTACAAATGACTCAGGCAATATATGATTTGTGTAATTACATGTACACTCACCTGTCATATTTACTCTAAAATGTCACCGAGGGCTTTGGCAATCTGAAGATGAAGAAACTGAAGCTATTTGTTTCAGGTTGATCCCAGTCCTGATTAGTCTCATAAGAAAAATAAATCCAACTCACTTTCCAGGGTTAGCTGCATTGCTTCACCTGGGATCACCCCCATTCCCTGCATCGTTCTTCCCTCCTCTCCAACATTCTGTCCTCATTTTTACCATCTCCCTCTTTATTCTTCTCTGTACTCCCAGAAGAATCCCTGCTTCTAAGTCATACTGAAAGCTCATTACCATGTTGGAAAGATGTGGCATTTTAGCTGGAAAGGTCACATGGCCTTGTAAAAAGAGCACAGAACTTATAATTAGAAGTCTCAGGTTCAAAGCCAGGTTCTCCTTCTGTCTAGCATGTATTCAGCCCTTGCCCACTTTTAATCAGCAAAGTGACCTTAGGCAAAGTAGATGGGTTTCTGTTTCTATGAGGTCCTTTTAATTTTTAACATTTCACATAGAGATCAAAAATGATTAAGTTGATGAAGCCTATAAGTTTAGTAGTTAAATTTACACACAAATGAATTCAAAACCCAATTATAAGGTAAAATCCTTTTCTTTGTATGTAACATTGATGGTGACAGCTAGAAGGAGCTGACAACTTCACCATACATGTCTGTGTGTGCTTGATTGACACCTCTGAACTATGCTTTTCATTCTTCAAATATCTCTTATGACAATAGATAAGAGACTATAGTTGCTTGAGAATAATGGTGATAGAACACCAAATGTCACTCAAAGAAAATGTTTTTCTAACTGATATTCTCATGATGCTATATGAGGAGAATTGAGTGTAGGACCCTAAACGTCCAGACTTCAAAGAACAACTAGAAAGAACAAAGAAGACATTTACTGCAATGTGACAGAAGAAAGAAGACCTTTATGATTCGGAGATGCAGCTCACCCATCCATAACTTCTTTAGCCTGTTTCCATTGTTGTCATTAGAGAGGAAGTACTACCTGCTCCAATTAATTATCATTAATAGGTACCAGGTTTCCCCACGATCAATCCCATGAGCATAATAATTCAGCATTCACTAGTATATTTAGTGGCTATGGTTCATAAAAATAAATAGCAAGCTATTTTAAATTAGTTCTAAGAAATCAGACATTACTAGTACAAATCCTTTAGTGTGGTCCTAAAAGGTGATAATAACTCTGCAGGGGGAGTCCACCAGTGTTCAAAAAGACTATTTTCATTTCTCTTTTTACTTTTTAATGTTTATTTCCTTTCTTTTCTTTAGCTCCCCCCCATTCTCTCTTTCTTTTTTTTTCTTTTTTATTTGTTTTTAGACAGGACCTCACATACTTCATCTCTACCTCAGACTAACAGTATAACTGAGGATAACCTTGAACTTCTGCTCATCCTGTCTTCATTCCCCAAATAATGACATTATAGACATGTGCCATCATGACTGGCTTTAGCTTACTGAGGTTAGAACCCAAAGTTCACTATATTCTGGACAGACAGTCTACCAACAAAGCAATATGCTTAGAAAACAACTTACAAGAGCTGGTCAGTCCCTTCCACAGTTCTAGGAGTTAAATTCAGGTTATCAGGCTTGGCAGCAAGCACCTTTACACAGTGATCTATCTCTCTTGCTTTTAGGTGGAACAGCTATTACATAAAGTATATTACCTTAAGTGGTTTTTATCATTTTGGATATATCATTGTGGAAACTGATAAATATGTTCTACCTTTACTCTTATAATTCATTAAAATATCTAAAAATACAGAATGCATGAGTTATCATGGACTGCATTTAAGGGCATGATATTACATATGAAGTTAAGTTGAGGGTAAGTTGAAGCAAGGTTGCTTACTGTTCTTACACCCTTGCATTGTCATTATCTGCTTTCTGATTAAAAAGCATGCCCAAGTTGCA
>JADRCD010226091.1:0-18334 GCA_019843815.1 Montemys delectorum
TAATAATAATAATAATAATAATAAGTCCATCATGTAAGAAATTTATCAACACAGTAAAATTGTTTTCAAAACTGCCATGGAAAAATGATTACTTCAGAATTATGGCCATGGAGCATTCTTTACCTCGGGACTGAACCCCACTGGCTTTACTTCCCCCTCATATGCCTTGTGGCTGGAGCAAACTGTTACAACAATCTAAAGTTCTATATTGTGTTAAGAGCTTTCGGATAACTTGGGTCAGTTGGCACTTTGTTGTACTGTGAACAGCAAGTAGATATAATAGTGAAAAATGTTAAGCCACACAAAATGTCTGGCCTGTTCCAACCTGGACTTGCCAGCTAATTTCCAACCGGCCGTTTATAATGTACACAGAATTGCAAGGCCTGAAGTATAAAGACCTGGGAAATAGATGGGCTGTAGTCTGTTCCTTGCTGCCTGTTCTGGCTTCATACACCACAGAAAATTACAAAATCAATGAGATAAAAGCCACATGTCATCCCGTTCTTTCTGTGCTCTCCTTACAGCCCAGGAGGCTGAAGGGTCACTTTAACCCTCTAGAGATGCTCCAGCAGTGGGAAAGTGTTTCTTCCCACACTTTAAAGTCAGAGCTCCTTGGCCTTCTAAATGGATCCTCTTCTGCCCCGCTTCAGCTCTGTCTGTAGACATCACCACTATATTCCAGGCTCTCCCTATTATAGTTGCTGTTCTTGCGGGTCTGACTTCAACTGCTCTTTGTGCCACCATGATTGCTGTCCCCATCTCTTCCCCAGACCCACACAACATGCTCAGCCCTGGTGCTGCTGGCAGAAAGAAATGGTTGTCAGATTCTCAACTTATACTTCTCCTTTTGTTCTCCACAATTCTTTTTTTTTTTTTTTTAAACAATACAACATAGAAAAGGTGGTGAGTGTTGGGAACATCCCCCAGAGATTCCCTAATGGTTGTTTACTTTGGTGCTACTATTGAGCCCCTACCCTGGTCTGGCAGTAAGCTTATCCGAGCAACTCAGCTCAGACACTTTGGAGGAACCACTTTTTTGGAAACTTTCTTGGCGCTCTTTCCTTCCAGGCAGTGAAATCCTCATCTCATTGTCAACACCTCTAACATTTCTCACACCTACGCCTTTGTCTTCCTATCTGTGGCATTTACATGGAGCTCCTCGCAAGTTTCTAATCTTTATATCCAGCGGCAAGCTCCTGGGGCAAGACTACATCTGTTTTTCTCTGGGTCCCGAGTTCCTGACACAGGGCCTAGCATAGGACACACGCTGGTGAACTGTTCATTGACATAGTGAATGACTAAGTGACAGCTGTTCCTCCCTGCTTCTCCTTCCAGCTGCCAAGGACCCCTTAACAAAGCAGTAGTCATCTGCTGCCACCTTCCATGGCTTCTAGTCAGGACTCCTGGCACCCTATCCTTCCCCCAGAACGATCCCACCTGTCTCTTTGCGCACAGAGGTAAATTCCTCTGATGAATTCTTCCTCTTCAACATCTGTACCTGTCCTGTCATCTTGGTTCTTCTCTAAACGGAAATAAACGTCTTCATTGCTGAGCAACACATGGGTCATATACAACGAACTGCCTAAGAGTCTGGCCTGGGCTGACACTTCCTTGCAGCTCCTACTAGCCTCACTTCTTTCAAAGGACCCGTATTGTATTGTTTTAGGAAACTAAGCCTTTGATCTGTTTTATGAATCAGTTCCTAGTATATTAGCCAGTTAGTTTACCTAAGCACCCTTCCTGTCCAGTTCGAAAAGCATGCCATATGCTTTTGATCATTCTTCACCTTTGGATGTATCACCTCCTAGGGACTTTCAACTACAGAAATTTGAGCATCCTTTAAGACCTTGCTTACACAGCCACTGGCTAGGAAACACCCCTGGAAATACTTCCTTTTGGGCCAACCCCAGAGGAAAGAGTATGAGCTCAGCCCTTGCTTATGCCTTCTTCCCTTTCCATAAGTAACACTCGAAAATATCCATTCCGTTACACTGTGAACTCCTGCAGGGTCTATCACCATGTTTTCTGCATTCGATCTTATTCACACAAAGGGTTGATTCATGGCTGAGAACATAGTAAAAGAGTTGAGAAAAAATTACCCTTAAAAAAAAGCCTTGGGGACCAGTGAGATGGCTCAGTGCATAAGTATACTTATTGCCAAGCCTGGTATCCTGAGTTTGATGCCCACAGTCTGCATGGTAGGAGAGAATCTATTCTTTTTTTTGACTTAAGTTTTATTGCATTATGATGAGAAAAGTTACATGATTTCAATTTATCTGAGTTTGTTAACACTTAAAAACATATTTTAAGTAAATAGAATTAAATCACATTCTTGTTTCCCTTTTGTACCCCAACTCCTCCCAGAGACCCCCCTTCAATACCTACAATATCTTTTTTTGTTATATTCTTTAAAATTTATAAAATATTATAACAATAAAAATGAGTATAATAAAAGTTGTTTGATATAAAACAACAATCAATTTAACAGTCTTATGTAGATGCTTGTCTACAGCAATACTGAAAATACATACTTTTTTCTCAATATAAGTTTTAAATAACTCCAAACATATTAACTGTGTATTTCAAAATAATACATCACTATTATCCTTTGCTTTGTGTTTGTAACTATTGTATCAAGTTTGAAGAAGAGTACTTTATAAGTTACTCTTTCTCTGAGATGAATCCTTTTCCAAATTATCACAGCCAATGAACCAGATTCTTACCCTCACCTAATGTTTGTGCCACCCTCCAAGCAGAACCATTGTTCATTGAAACAGTTGGTGAATGACTTCATGGATAGACCATCTTAATATACACACCATTTCTTAAATGAATGAAACCTGTTCTCTGTGGGCTGAAAATAAAGGCACTCACTCAAGTCAAATAGCTTTGACCATAGCAGGAAGTCTGTATCCAAAAATTGTGCCTGCAATTCATTCCTTGGCACAACAGAACTGTCAACTCTCAGCTTAGCTACGATGGAGGTAAAATCCTTTGGTGATGTGAGGGTCGCTGAAGGACAGCCTTATTACAATGAAATCCAGTGTCTAAAAATTGTTCTTATTTTGGGCTTGTACCATAGTAAGAGCCGAGATTTAAGCTCTACTAAATACAAAACAAATAAACAAATGAGAGAACCTATTTTTATATTCATCCTTTGACCTCTGCATGCACATTGGTATACACACACATACACACACACACACACACACACACACACACACACACACACACACTGACACACACAGACTTGAGTTCTATCTAGTTCATAGTTTGGGGGTGTCTTTCTTTTCCTGTTGAATCATGTGTCTAAAGGTAGAGCTGAAGGGAAGGTTCCTGAGGCTCCTTACCAGGGCATAGCAGATAAAAGCAAGAGGTGGAAGGAGTGTGCATAGGGAGAATGTGGCTCCCTTGTCTGCTTCCTAGAAATACAGCTGAGCAAGTTGTGAATGCCTATGATGACATGTTGACTTCCCATCCCTAGTGAAGGACTAGAAGAGCCAAGGGACTTTGGGTCCTCGTCTTCTTTCACTCCCAACAGTTTGTGTGAAGAAGCTTGCCCCTCCTTCTATTGTCACTCCACAGTTTGAAAGGACTGCTATGGAATTCCAAAGTCAAGGGACTTAAGGCAAGATATCTGCATTTTCCATCTATTCTCTTAGTTACTCGGCATTAGCAAAACCTATATATGGTAACAAGAAATATTATCCAGTAGTGTATAAAGATTCTTATTTCCATTTAATTACTTTTGATAAATACATTTCCTAAACCAAATTCACAATCTTGAGAAAACAATAGCATTGTTGGTATGATTGCTTTGAATTTAGATTATATTTTGATAATAGAATATAGGGAAAATATCTCTGTGTTTTTATTCCATTTTCAAAGAAATCGATAGTGGGGTTTCTCTTTCTAATTTAAACATTCCCCTGCAGTGTTGATAACTCAAAGCAAATCTCATTATATACAGTGCATAAGAACCAGAAAATGATGCTGAATTGAGTTGAAAAATGAAACCTTCATTTCAGCCAGATAGGAGAATTACACTAAGACTATCTGAAGCACTATCTATCTCACTTGTCTCTATGCAACTCTACAAAGGGCAACATGACACACTCAAGAAAACTGCCAAAAGTAGCCTTTGTCCCCAAGGTATATGCAAAACATAGACAAAAATTAAATTATGAAATAATGAATTCCAGTATCTGATCCCATTGCCAAATATAGAAGATGTACAGGAACTCAGGAGCATAACTGGAACCATCCAAAAGCTGAAAGCAGAAACAGGAAGGAAACCATGCCATATTTGAATAAAGGGGTGGGGGGACCTACAAAGGAAAGCGACTGTGGCCACAGTTTGTAGGGACCATCGAAAATGAAGCAGTGACTGGAATACTGAATAAGGCAATATACTTGGGGGTCACACAGAGAAAGCTTGGGTTGACAAGGCAAGGAACCTAGAACGTAGGATCCAACAGAATATAAGGAGGCCTTTGAGATGGTAAGATTGGGATAGCAAGTGGAGAAGCTACAAGGGGGAATTGTAGTTCTGAGGCTACAATGTTTTAAGTTTCCAAAGCTGATGCTGGGAGCAGTAAACTGGACAGGAGAGATATGAGAGCAGCTTGTATTAGGCTTGCATGCAGGCTGAACATGAAGGCTAGGAGTCAGAATGAACTTGTATGACAAGTAATAAAGCACCCACTCTTCAGTAGACTAGGAAATAAGGACATTCTGCTTTATGGACACCCGAGGGAGTGTAAAAATAACTGCTACTTCTCCTTGAGAGTTTGCGTTGTGCCAAATAGCATAATAATAGTAATACTACCAGGCAACTGCATCATGATGACTCTCTGCCAAAAGCTGCTTGAAATAGTACCAATAGGAATGAGTAGAAGACAACTAAGACCGTTTGGTGATGTCACACCTAAGTCTTTCAGCAGCCCTGCAGGATGCACATGCAACACAATGTACATGTATACACACACACAAGGAAATCAATGCATAGAGAGATTAAGCAACTTGCTAGTGATTTCTAGAAAGGCGTGGTTTGAAACCAGGGAGCCGGGCTTGCAAGTGTGAGCTCATAGCCAGCATCCATAATAATGAGCATTGTACATGCCTGGTCATTGTGCCTCACATGAGCCCAGCATCATGAAGCAATGGGCTTCCTGGTCACCTCACTACATACCAGATTCTGACTCGTATTGAAGTTTGATGGAGGTGTCTAAGGCTCTCGTGTGGCTGACCACAGAAACTGCTAAACGAGGGCAGTACTGATGCTCTTTACAGAAGTCATTCAGAGGGAGGCAGAAGCCAGAAAGTGAGGAAATCAGAGAGGAGCTTGGGGTGTTGCCTCGTGAAATGCAGATCACAGTAATATTTTAATTAACTTGAAATAATTATATTACACATGTAATTTATTCTATCACCAGGTTTCACTGAAAATTTTATTGGCGATTCTGAGTACATGTATTAAGGATGTTAATAAAAACATTTGAGCTGTGTCTTATTTTCTTAATTGCTTCTTTTTTTCTGGTTCAATAAAGATAATGATGTAATATCAATGGGAAAATTTCACTTAGTTTGAGATTCTGCTCTTTATTTTCCACTCTAGGCAGTGTGTCAATAAAGAGCATACTAATTCAGTGCAGCATAATAAATATAGCAGAATAATATTTGATCACATTAATAATGTAAACAGCAAAAATTAAATGACATTCAGAAACATTCCTAAATTTTTTAAAAACCACATATCAGAAAGACAGGGCAGTTTTTCAAATATGATTTTTATCACAAACCAAATCCCGTTAACTTCTGGTGCCAGAGACAGGTGGCAGAGAGATCCATCATTTCCCAGGCTGCCATCTAAAAACACAGGAGGGCTACTTTTGTGTGTCATCGGGTCCTAAATGATATATGCTGCCTTAGCCTGGCAACTCTTCTTCTAGCCTCTGAAAGTATCCCCAATGGCTGGCTCCCTGCATGAGCCACATCCCTACAATTACTCTTTGCAAAGGGTGGGGGGGGGGGGGGAAAAAGAAAGAAATTATTTGTGAGAGTAAAATCTGTCCCCAATCATAAGAACCCTGAGGCTAGAAATCTGCTGTATCTTTTCCTCTTTCTGAAATAATATTAAGCTCGGGCATGTATAATTATACAGGAACCACCAGGCTGTGAAGGATGAGAAAATATAACACAATTATCTCTTCACAAACCTCAGCTGAAGTCTGACAGAAATCAACATGAGCTGATAGTGCTCTTCTCCGCCCCGTCCCTCTCCAACTTAACCCCTGCCTGCAAATGGCAGTCTACCCGCTCTCACACTGAGGATGCTGCCTACACGCCTGTCACTGGACACCTGAGGTGGCCTGGCAAGCTTCCCACGGAGGATGTCCCATTCTGAGGAGGAGGGAGGCTGCAGGAGGCATTTGCTTGTTTTGATGCACCAGGAACACTGACCTCAAAACCAGTTGAAAAGCAGCCCAGACTAAGAGGCAACAGCATCTCTCCTCCTCTCTTCTGGGGCTGGCAGCAAAAAGGAGGAAGGAGCAGGGAAAAAAAAAAAAGCTGTTACATGTCAAGAAGGAATTAGCAACAGGTCACTTAGAAGAAAGAGAAAAAACCCAATACACCAGAGTTGTGTTCCCAGTTGGCAAGATCCTTGCAGAAGTGCCCTCTGTCTCCCAGAAACCACACACGTGTGCATATAAGGTTTTCCATAGAAAGGGTGAGCTGTGATTCAATCTCATAAGATTTGTGCTATCTCCAGCCTGCTTTCATCCTCACCTCTTTGTTTCTTACCTTGGAATTTTGTGTCTGGCTCATTCTTTGCAATTTTTTTTGGCACCTCATCTACCATTACCTGTGAACAAACTCTTCATTCTGTACAGCCTAAGAGATATCCCTACTGCAAAACAAAGGCAGCTATTGACCCTGAACCTCCATCCTGGGCCAAGTGCCCCAGCTCCCCACCGGACAGAGCTCACATACATTGCAATGAGAAATCACATCCTAGATGGCAAGTTCAAGTCAAGTCGCTGTC
Source organism: Montemys delectorum (assembly GCA_019843815.1). Classification (NCBI taxonomy): domain Eukaryota; kingdom Metazoa; phylum Chordata; class Mammalia; order Rodentia; family Muridae; genus Montemys; species Montemys delectorum. The sequence goes on from JADRCD010226091.1 coordinate 7,046, forward strand.
CCATTGCAAAGCCAGGCTCTGTCTCCTGACCAAAACATGGGTAGCAAGGCAGGGAGAAGGAACGGGGCTGACGGAGGCGGGGTGGTCATGTGGATGTCAGGCTTCTACCTGGTACAGCTGCCAGCCTGTGAGAGCTGCTGAGATCTTCCACTAGCCAGGAGTGCAGTAATCCACGTGGATGATGGCATAGCCAGCCTCTCTGCCACTCTCACCCTGCAGAAAGGAGACTTCTTACTGCTATGGAGCTGGAGGAGCAGAATGAGTATCCTGTTTATGCCACTGTGCTGTTGTCCTATGTCTCTGGGTCTTACAAGATTTCAGTTTTTCTTCTACTGAATTCTCAGCAACTCCCCTCACAGCACAGTTCTACACTTGATGCCTATAACTGGGGGCTTTTCTACCTGTCCCTCTGTTCCCAAAATAATGACTCTGAGATTTATTACTTATGAATAAATGCCTAGGTGATAAGCTAGGGCATATTCCTCAACTAGCTTATAACTTAATTAATCAGTTTATTCTATTCTATTCTATTCTATTCTATTCTATTCTATTCTATTCTATAATTGCCACATGACTGGGTACCTCTTCTCAGTTTCATGCGGTTGTCTCCTCAGAGTTTGAGGCAAATCTCTTCCCATGCCTGACTCTCTCCAGGAGTTGCTCTCTCCTTGATGGAACTCCCACCCCCTACTTCCTGCCTCAACTAATATGCCATCAGCTTTTTATTGTCAGGTGATGCTTTCATACAGTACATAAGAGATTCTCTTTAGAGGTGCCTGATTCTTTTTTCTTTGTAGAGGAGAAGTGTTCTGGGCTTCTGTTCAGCCATCTTGATACCTCTGTTAACAATGTTTTTGACCTGGATCAAGTTTTCCTAGGACCATGTTTTATACTCACTGGGTTATGAGGGTTAGTATGACCCAAGAGACTTGTGATGTCTAGAGTGATAAATCCAAAGAAACTACTGTTCACCCTGCCCCTCACACCCAGGCGCCCCCCACCCCACCTCCGTCAGCCCTGTTCCTTCTCCCTGCCTTGCTACCCATGTTTTGGTCAGGAGACAGAGCCTGGCTTTGCAATGGGACAGCGAGGGAAGGAAAAAAGGGAAGCTGAAGGAAACCTGGAGATAGGGTAAGAGGTTCGTAGGGCTGGAGGGTGTAGATGGAAGCAAGTGCCCTTTACAAAGAACGGTGGAGTGTCAGGACCTGGGGCCTCTGCTAGGCTACCCTGAAGGTCAAGACCTTCCCTACAATGGTGCCACCGCTGACTCACTGGCTCCTTGTTAGATGCTGGGAAATCATTTAATCTGGGGATCACTGTTACTGTGGGTGTATATAGTCTCTACTGGTCTGTCCCTTGTCACTGCTCTGGATGAGATGGCCTTGAGGTCCCCTTCAGCTCTAATTTTCTATGATAAAATTATGTTCTCTCAGCTGACGGTGCCTCTGCAATAAAAAGAAAATAGCAAAACCTTAGGCTAGAGAAAGTGGCACATGCTCTGAGATGTGCAGTGGAAAATTAATGTTCACTGGGTATGCTTGTTGGGAAAGGAGAGTTTCCCATTTTCACACTCCTGTTTCTACAGAGGCTTTTAATTTAGTAGAATTATATTGCTTTTCTGCTGCTCAACAGCTGTCAAACACGGGTGGACTTTTTGAAAATTCTTTAATCATCTAATTTCTTACATTCTCTGTCTAAAAGCAACCTCATAAGAATTGCTAGCAATTTAAGCTCTCCTTTTCATTTGATTTGGTTTTCAGGACCTATCACTAGATAGATACAGATGTCATTGTTCACAGTGAGCCAAGCACTGAGTGCTTTCAGCAGGTGCAGGCTGTAAAAGCAATCTCTTTTAGTTCTCTCGTGCTACAGTTGGGGATGCTTAGACTCAGAGAGGAGAAGCTTATAAAGCCAAGGTTATACAGGAATGAACTGTGACCCCTGTATTTTTCATGTGTGTGTCTCATACTTTCCAGTCCACCATGGGGAGATGGAGGTAACTTCTCTACTCATGAATTTGTTTGACTAAGAGCACAACATTGGAAACTTCTGCTTGGGTCTCTGGAGGTGTGATGATCTTAAAGTCAGTTTCGATGCTGAAGCTGTTAGAAGCCCAAAACCTATGGGGAGGCAATGAAGTCACATGTCTCTGTTAAGCCTCTGTCCAAAACCCAGCACCTAGTCTTGACTCAAAGAGTTTAATGGATACCCAGATCAACTGCTCCTTCAGAAGACTGAAGGCCCAGCTATTACTTATGACAGAACACCCAAGATAGAACATCAATTGAGCCCAACCACCAACAGAGCAATGAAATGTACTAACTAGGTGTTTCCAGACATGCTCTGCTGGTTTATGCTGCAGCAGTAGGTAGCCTGGGTATCACTCTGCCCTTCCTGGGGAGATAGGCTAATGAGCATATTCATTACAGTGGTTGGCAGATTTGCAACTGACAGCGATTAATTTGAATCTAACCAGAAGATCAACTTGATGTCAGAATTTCTCAAATTTTAAAGTTGTAACTCTTCATCTCTCACTGGTTCAGGAAATGTGGATTTTTTTTGTTGATGCCCTCAGTGTGGACCAATGAGGTATGAATAGGCTTAAGTTGGACTGCATCTGAAGTTGAAGAATTAGTTAAGATATAAAACCTTTACGTTCCACTTCATCTTCCAGACCACAGATCTGGATGTCATGGGGAGAGCTGCAGCCAGTAGCTTGGACAATTAGGGGATACTGAGGGCAGACGTTACATCAGAGGGAACTCTAACCAGGAAAAAGGAAAACACATTTTGTACTTAATAGCAATTGAACTTAAAGCAGGGAACTGGTTATACAGACTGACATTGCTTGGGAAGTCAGACTCAACTGAAGGCAAATGTAACGGTCAGAACAGCAGAGGCCCCAGGTCCTGACACTCCACCATTCTTTGTAAAGGGCGCTTGCTTCCATCTACACCCTTCAGCCCTACGAACCTCTTACCCTATCTCCAGGTTTCCTTCAGCTTCCCTTCTTTCCTTCCCTCCTTTTCTTTCGATATTTTCTTACTATATGTTTCAGACAAACACTCTACACTGCTTTATTTGATCTTCCCATTGATCCCGTGCTCCCTCCAAGTTCAGTTGTTCACATCCTACCATGGAGGTAAAATGAAGGCTTGCAAGTGAAAGATGTGACAGATAAGGCATGGCCACCAGTCTATAGCAGAGTCACAAGCGTCAGTGGCAAAGTGGCTTCTAATCCTACCTCATTCCTCAAGAGCCTTCCTTTTATCTATAGCCATCACTGTTCTTAATGACTAAGAGTTTTTTGCGTTCAATCTTTTTATTTAAATTATTTGCACACATACACAAAGTTTTGTGTAACTGTGGTATACACAGGTGCATGTATGCAGGTGTAAAGTGAGAGGCTAATGTCTTGTATCCTGGTCATCACTTTCTGGCTTAATTCTTTGAGATGGGCCAGCAAGCCCTATATATTTTCTGGTCTCCACCTCCCACAGGTCTGGGATTACAAGGACATCCAATCGTGTCCTAAACTTTAAATATATGTATGGTATTGGGACATGAACTCAGACAAGAAAGCATGTGCAGCAAGTTCAATTTTATGTCTGAGCCATCTCCCCAGCCCTTGTATATGTATTACTGAATATTCATATTCTATATGGATACCTTATTTTACTCAGAAATGTGACTAACAAGGCTGGATATTTCTGTAGCCTATTTCAGATGACTAAACTGAAATACAGACAGGTAAGATGAAGGTTTCAGGGACGGGAAGTCCATTGGTATTATGAAATGAAAAACACCAAAGGTATGTGACTCAAAATTTCAGAGTATCATAGATTTTTAATTGTTATTAACTCCAGTCACCTGAGAAGGTCATACCTTATACTGACATACCCTGATTCCTGAAAATTGAGACTATGTTAAAAATCTATGTGTGTCCTAAACTGCATATTCATACTCAGCGAGAACAGGCATTTGATGCTGTTGTAAACAGTGTCTGCATTGCCTTCTGTACTGCATGCATGGGGATTTGCTCAATTTGACTGACAGAAAATGAAGGAAGTGGCTTGATAAAGTAGAAGACCAAGATCTGAGAGTGAGCTCTGCCACTGAGTAACTGTAAAGTGCACAGTTGTCCTCTTTAGGTAATTGTTTAATGCTGTGTGTGTGTGTGTGTGTGTGTGTGTGTGTATAATATATGTACATAACTATAATATATATTTATATATTATTTGTATATCTTATATATAATACTATTTATATAATTATATATACCATATAAACTAAAATTATTATATATAGAGAGATACACAGATACATATAAGCAGACATTGAAGTAAATAATGATAAAAATAATCTTGAAGTCTAGAAATATGATAGTCTTTTCTACCCATACTTCCTGGCTAAGAAGAAAAAATTTTTCTTTGACTTGGCTTCTTTTCTTCTTCAAGGAGGTCCCTCACATAGTCCCTGGAAGAAAAGAAGAAAAGGCCTGGTTTCCCAGGATCCCCTTGGGCTTCTTGGCAGCCTTGGCCTCTTCTCCTGTTGATTCTTGGCCCCAGCAGAGAAGCAACATCTGCCTCTCTGTTTGAGTTTCACAACTCTATTGTCTGTGTCCAAAGTTCTTCATAACATGTATCTTGTAAAATGATAAAACTTTAAGTAAGTTTCCCCTGAGAAATTTCACAATGTTGAAATGACTGATGAAAAATAATTAGGATAATTACAGATATCATGTCCACAGCATGTCTATAGCATGTCCCATACCTGGTCTTTGGTCCATGTGGCTATCTTGGTTTTTTCATAAAGGAGAATAGAGTGTTCAAGTGTCTTAAAAGATTTGCCTGAATTTGCTCTATCTCTCCAAGGCACTTAATGGCAAAGTAAGCCATAAAACAGCACAGAATCTAACCTACTGTCTCCATGACAAAGGTCAAAGGCCTGGGGATGGGGCACTACACTTTTCTAATTCATGAAATGCTAAATTCACTTGCTCATGGTTGTTGGTGACATGGCCATATCATAAAGTAGCTGGATGTATATCTGATCTCTACAGACTACATGTAAAGCAGCATCTATGCTGCCCAGGTTTGATTACAAGAACCAACTTTTTTTCCTAAACAAATAAACTCTCCTAATCCTGTCTCAGCAGTTATACCTCAAGCTCCTACCTGGAAACACTCTGATCACTAGAGCATATGTCTGGTGTCACTTCATACTTAATTCTTGCTCAGAATCAAAAAATGTGATAGTAATTTTTATTAATAAAAACATTGGTACTTAATGACTAATGTTTGGATTTTCCTGATGACATATGTATACTTAAAATCTCATTGCCCACAGGACAGTGGTGATGCACCCCTTTAATCCCAGCACTTGGGGGACAGAGGTAGGAGAATTTCTGAGTTCGAGGCCAGCCTGGTCTACAGAGTGAGTTCCAGGACAGCCAGGACTACACACAAAAACCCTGTCTCCAAAAACAAAAACAAAAACAAAAATATTCCATTGCTCTCAAAGAAATGAGGACTGATGTCATTAATATGGAGACTTGGATGTATCAGAGAGTCTGACATTTATTGAAAAGGTAGAGGCTTGCCCAAAAGACTCCATATAAACAGCATATAGTAGGACAGAAAGTGAAAATGCTCACACAAAGGGGTTACTATTAAAAAATGTACAAGGCACTCAAAAAACTCAAAAGCAAAAACTGAAGTTACCTGTTTTAGAAAGGGCCAAAGAACATGATAGATGTCTCTTCAAAGAGCACATACAAATGAAAGATGGCTGACATTTCTAATCCTCTGAGAAATGCTAAGAAAAATACACAGAGGCTATGCCTCACCCTGGTGAGACAGCCATTATTGCAACAGCAAATGGAAAATGCTTTTATGTCTTGGACAAACTGAAGCTCTGCTTCACGACTGGGAATGTCAAATGGAGCCACTGCTGTGAGGAGTACTTCAGAATATCTCAAACATGAGAAGTAGCATGCAGCTGAGCAATACTGCTACTGGACCTTCAACCCAAGGAACGGAAGGCAATGTGCCAGAAACATGCTTGATCCCCAAGTTTGCCATAAAATGATTCACAACCACCAAGAGTTGGAAGCACCTTAAATATTGCAAGTATACAGATAAGGATGTATATACATACAGGGAATATTATTCATCTATAAAAATAGACATCTTGTCATAGCCTACAATGGAGAGGGACTCTAGGGATTAACCTTGAGCTTAACGAAAGAAGAATGGATACTATGATCCCACTTCCACAAGATCTCTAAAGTAGCCAAATTGAGCTATGAGTGTAGCCTGTTAGTAGTGTGCTTGCATATTGTATGCAAGGTTCTGGCTTTGAAAGAACAAATAAACTCAGAGCAGCAGAAAGTAGACCACCATTTGCTGTGGAGGGGATGACCCAGGAGTTGTTAATAATGGCTGCAGAGTTTCAGTCATGCAAGAAGAAAGTGTTCTGTTCAGAAAAAACAAAATTTTTTAAGTGTTTAAAAAAATTTTGCAAGGTCAGGGATGCAAGGTCAGGGATGCAAGGTCAGGGATGCAAGGTCAGGGATGCAAGGTCAGGGATGCAAGGTCAGGGATCATCACAGAAGAAGAGGCAGAATGATTGTGAGAGCCACTGGGGATCCATGCAGTGATATGATAGTGTAGTTGCACACATAAATCAGCCCGATACAAGACTAGGCAAGCTGGAGACCCCAGCAGGAGCAGGGAAGGGTACATGGAGTCCCACTACTGGCTGAAAAATTATAAGTAATTGATGGCTGCTGAGGGAGGAAGAGTCAGTTTTCTTCAGAGATGCAGGCCTTGTGGAGCTATCTGTGCTCCAATAGATGGTTCTACACCCATGCACATATAGGTAGTGCTAAATATACTTGGTGAGTGTACTGGCTGGTTTTGTGTGCCAACTTGACACAGGCTGGAGTTATCACAGAAAAGGGAATTTCAGTTAGGGAAATGCCTCCATGAGATCCAGCTGTGGGGCACTTTCTCAATTAGTGATCAAGGGGGTAAGACCCCTTGTGGGTAGTGCCATCCCTGGGCCGGAAGTCTTGGGTTCTATAAGAGAGCAGGCTGAACAAGCCAGGAGAAGCAAGCCAGTAAGAAACATCTCTCCATGGCCTCTGCATCAGCTCCTGCTTCCTGACCTGCTTGAGTTCCAGTCCTGACTTCCTCTGGTGATCAACAGCAATGTGGAAGTGTAAGCTGAATTAAACCCTTTCCTGCCCAACTTGCTTCTTGGTCATGATGTTTGTGCAGGAATAGAAACCCTGACTAAGATAGTGAGTATTAAAATCAGTGAGAGGGGAGAAAGAGAGAGAGAAAGAGAGAGAGAGAGAGAGAGAGAGAGAGAGAGAGAGAGAGAGAGAGAACATGAAATTGGGAAGGCAACATGTTGGGAGGTATAGAGATATAGGGAAGGAATCGGAGTGAGTGAGGATAGATTTGATCAAAAATATCATGTACATCTATAAACATTAAGTAAAGATATTTGTTTAGAGAAATGGCTTACCAATTCACTTAGTGCTCTTGAAGAATACTCAGGTTTGATTCACAGCATTTAAATGGCATCTGACACCCATTTACAACTCAAGTTCCAGGGGATTCAATGCCCTCTTCCAGACCACATGGGCACCAGATATACATGTGGTAGACAGACATATATGTAGGCAAATACCCAATACACATTACATGAAAATAAGGGAAATCTTATTAAGTGTGTTAAGAGTGTAGAGCCCCCGAAACAAGTGGCTAAAATAAAACAAGAAAAGGAATTAATTCAATAAATAAATGGATAAGTGGGTGCCTGCTTCATACCAACGGGTGCCACTTGGCACTGTATGACATCAGCCTCACCAGCTCCAAATGGTAATCCATCCTATAATGTGTCTGTGGGAAATGAGCTAAAAATTAATTGTAAACATTACTAGATGAAAAAGTATTTATTACCAAAAGTCATACCAGTGTTTCTCCATCCAGTGGGAAGGACATTATAATGGGTATAGTTGAGGGTACATTTCTCAAGTATAATGAGAAATAAATGCAATTCATCATAAAAATTATTCTCAAAGAAAAGCTTTTAGCGCTGGTCCTTTCAAACAATGTCCAGCTTTCCTAAAAGCCAAGTTTCAGAAGTATAGCATCCATCCTACTGAATATCACCAAAGAAAGAATGATGAGTGGGACATGCATAGAGCTCTCAAGCATAACTCTGGCTCTTTCATCTATTATTGACCACTTACTATGCCAAGAAAATACCCTGACTCAATGGCACCTCTTTTGTGTCAGTTGTATTTTCTGTGCACTCAATGGTTGAAGTCACAACATCAAATGACAAAATTAAACGCCTCAGTGACCAGGTTTCAAGTCCAAGCTATAATTTACCCCTCCTGAGTATCAGCAAGCCCTGGATGGCTTTCCTTACTTTGTCAAAGCACACAGTAGGTCATTAAGCAGATTATAACTCTATAAGAACACTGTGGCCTTGCTGAAGGTCTTAGATGAACTGAACACTTGCTGGTTTTTTTGATGTTCCTTCATTTGACCTGAGCAGTACACAAAACCCTGCCCACACAGACTACTGCTAAGAAGATGGATCCTTCACAGTGGAGAGTTGCTATTTGTGAGGAAGAATATAGGTTTTCTTCAGCAAAGAACAATTCAATGAGTATTGTTGGTTTTCTTGTTATAAGCACACGGTCAGAAACATAATAGAAACATGTCTTTTCATTATGTCAAAATTTACTGAATAATAGTAAATTCATAAACTATGTCAGATTTAGGGGCAGTGGTTTGCCAAGTAGTGACAATTCCTGTGGGAACCACAGATGTTGAACACAGGTTCTTTCATTCCAAACTTACCTAGCAGTACTAACACTCAGAAGTTCAATGAGTTCCAAAGAGGTCTCCAATAGAGATAGATGTCAGAAGTAGGGTGGGTCAGGTGGCATGTCCCTGAGGCCTTTGCCATGGTGTTATTAGATGTCTTCTTTGCAGGGTCCAGGTGAAGGTATTGTACCTTTCACCATGATTGACAAACCCCCTGCGCCAACTTTCAACATGGTCCAAATTTAATTTACAGACTTAGGAGTAAGTTGCTTACCAGTCTGTGCCTCCTGGGAGCTTTTGGACAGAAGGAGGTCTTCATGTATCCAGCACAGGGAGGGGGTCATCCTCTCTCCTTAGTATGGGGTCAAATGCCACTTGGGAAATGCAAAAAAAAAAAAAAAAAAAAAAAAAAAAAAAAAAAACTCAAGGTAGAGCACAGCCTGATCTAAATATCCCTGAATACAGTGAGCGTGCTCTGACTTAATTTCTTTCCATGGCAGTCTTGGGAAAGCAAAGAACAGGCCATAAAAAGGGATAATTAGTCTGTGTCCATATTTTTAATCCCAAGATTGACATCTTGAAGTAGTGATTTCAAGGCTCTGGAGACAGAAAAAGGTAATAGTCCATAAAAATCTCACAATCTTTAAATATGAGTCTATTATAAAGACTTCACGTGGAAAACATGGCACTGTTTATATGTTGAATTGACTATTTTACATGAACACAAATCAATCTTTCGTTCTATATTTTCTATATATTCTTTTTAGAAAAAATAAGCTTTGTATATTTATTTAATATAACATATAGTAATACTTGTCATTCCTATAAACAGGCTTCCTACATCACATACACAAAATAGTTGTTTAATTCCATAGCTGTACAGGCACTTTAACGATCCTTCTTCCTTGGGAGTTCAGGTAGTAAGGCCATGGATGAGTGAGCTATTGGCTGTACAAAGGATATGTACTGTGTCTTAACCTAGCTCTGACCATGCAATCTGTAACTAATGTTATTTCATTTTATTAACATGTACTTATTGGCCTTGCAAAATTAAATACCCATAATAGCAAATTCTACTAGCTACTGAGGATAGGCAGCAAGGAGGCCAAACTCTGTACAGGGTAGAGTTTGGTTTTCATCTTTATATAGAATCAGCAGCAGAATGGCAGACTCGAAGGTCCTCACGCCTAAGAAGTTTGGGGAAAAGGGAAAGCAACGTGGCGCATTCCTCTCTTCCTGAAAAATGCTAATGCCATCTAAGACCCCAGCAAGCACTGCCTGCACTAGAAGGGTGGTCATGTGTGCATGTTTGCATTATCCTCATGTGCACTATGTTTTTTTCAGGTAGTATTCCCTGGCCTGCTTTGCCCTTGATAACAATAACTTTAAAATAATAATCATAATGTGGAAACCAATAATGACAGGAATAGCTATAACATTTATTCAATACAGACTACATGCTTGGTACTATCTTTAAAACTATGGAAGCTTCACATCCGTGCGTTTATTTGATATCGCATGTCTTAGCTATGTGTCCCATCACTGTTGCAAAAGACAACAGCAAACTGAGGGGGAAAGATTTACTCTGTCTCACAGTGAGAAAGGTTAAGTGGAAGTAATAAACATATGTAAAACTGGAGCATGGATGATACAAAGGAAGAGTGAGGAACAGGGAACAAGAAGCGCTGGTGGAACAGGAGATGGAATATGGCTGAGTAGAAGAGTGAATCTGAAGAGGGATAACTAACACTGACCTGTGAGAAAGTCATATGTAAACCTACTACTATGCAAGCATGTGTGTGTGTGTATGTATGTGTGTGTATATGTGTGTATGTGTATGCATATGTTTTATGTATGTATGTATGTATAAATATATTCCTGTATAAAAGAGTTTAAGTAGAGTTACCCTATAAGTAGGAAAGAGTGTTCTTCTTAGACACCATAGGCTATCAAATAAAAACCCAGAACCAAGAAGGTTAAAAAAAAAGAAAAGGTTACCATCCATCATGGCAGGGAAGTCACACTGCCTGAAGTGTGAAGCAGCTGACCACATTGTATCCACAGTGGAGAAGCAGAGAGTAACAAATGCTTGTGCTCAGCTCCAGAATCCCAGTGTAGGGAATGATGCCCACCACATGTCTTCCCACCTCAGTTCACCTAATTAAGACAATCCCCCTCAGGCGTGCCCAGAGGCTCTTGTCCTAGGTAATTCTAGATCTCATCAAGTTGACAGTAGACATTAACCATCATACTATATAATCATTTGTACTAAACACTGGGTTCCATTGAGCATTGAAGTACAGAGACACGACATAAAATGTGATTCCCTGAAAGCAGTCAAGTTTGGCTGTTCAGTTCACTGCAATGTTCCTGTTGGGACTCTAAGATTACAGTCACATTCCAGGAGCTTAATAATAATTTGCTAAATACATAAATG
>JADRCD010226092.1:0-17011 GCA_019843815.1 Montemys delectorum
CCTTGAGGACTGAGGGAAGCACAGCCCTCCCCGGCAGGCCTGAGAACTAGGTCTACAATAGCTGCAGCGGGCACATCTGAGGCATGCCCAGCATGTTTGTACCCTTGTAAACAGAATACAAAAATATTATCAGGATTCAGAAGTCTATTATCTTTCATTTTGCCTGTGTGTGTTGTTGAGTGTGTGTCATGCCACACGTGTATGGAGGTCAGAGGATAATTTGAGGTCAGAGGACAAGTTGAGAGTGAGTCAGTTCTCTCTCTCCATCATGTGGGTCCCAGGGATCTAACTCAGGTCATCAGACATAGCCTGATTACCCACTGAGCCACCTTGGAATTTTCACATCTTGCTAATTATATTCTCTCAGGAAAACCTTTCTTTCAGTTACACAATTGCAGCACATCAGGGCTGAACAAGACTTAGCAGTTAACAGTCCTCTGTAGGTTGCTTCTTACAAGCTAAAACAGGGCCAGAGCCAGAAAGAGCGGAGCCACAAACCCTATTCCTCTGCTTCACAACGGCAGGACAAGAAAAAAAAACGAACAGAGAGTAGAACCAAACGGCTTCAAACAGTCAGGAACAAGAACCAGGTCTGACTCCTGCGGGCTTGCACAATAAGGCAGGTATGAACCCACAGGCTGTACCTGTCACTGTGACACGTGTGAGCAGCCACTGTGTCGAAAAGGCTCTCCTTCTAAATCCGTGAAAATCAAACGTGGCTGCTGATTGAAGTTTAGCATCATCTCCCATCAACGCTATTACGGTTTGGTTATTTGCAATTCCCTTTTGTAAATCCGAGGGAAACATCATTGCCCAAATTAGCTCTTTTCACTCAATAAAGGCCATTATTAGCATTCTGAGTTTTGCAGTTGTTTACTGCGTATTTAGAGGGAGGTCACGTGAGAAGCTGGGCAGCTTGCACCTGATTTCCATCTTATTGAAAACAGGTAGGAGGGGGTGGGAGGCTCAGCTCCAAAAGGACGGCCTGGCGCTTCTCTGCTTAGGCTGTGCATAGGTCCTGCCTTCTAACCGCATGCAGGCCGAGCACAGCTCCCACGCCCCTGGGGCCTCGCTCTTGGCCTCCCTGGTGGCACCGACTTTGGTGACTGGAAATGACTTGAGTGGCTTTTACCTGGGAGTCTCTGTCCCTGTCTTCTCAGGGCTGCCTGTCTATCAAGTCACTGTTCAAAGGTCGCTCAGTGACTCCTCCTGCACAGTCTCTTCGCCGTGTGTGTGTGTGTGTGTGTGTGTGTGTGTGTGTGTGTCCCTCGCTGGCACCGGAATTCCTTGCTCACTGTCTCTTCCTAAAGAGTTGGGGGCGACACGTCGGCCCTCTGGGCTTGTCAGAGCAAAGGACGAGAGTAAGGGAGTTTGAGGTTAAAGTCTAACGAGCTCAGGTTAGGAAGGCTGCTCGCTCTTCAGAGTCTTCAGAGTCCTACTGTGCAGGAGAAAAGACCGGCCTCTGAACCCAGGCTTGCACTCAATTCTCACTTTCTCTCACGGCGCGCAGGCCCACTTGGTTTAACCTGCCAGAGCCTCAGTTTCCTAACCTGCGAGGTGCGGGGAACCATACCCTTTAAAGTGTCCGGCCCTTAGTAAAAGCAGGAGCAGACAGCCTTTCCCCGACAACCACTACCAGCAACCGTAGGGCGCTGTTTCCAGCAAGCCCGGGGAAACTGAGGCCAAGATGGCCCACACACCCCATACACCCAGAGCAGGCCTCTGGGGCGGCCGATTCCTGGGTGGAGAGTCTCAGAAGCCGGGCGGGCTGGAGGAGCAGCTCGCGACCTTTGCTCCACCCTCGGCGCCTGGTCCCTGGGACACACGGGCGCCCTGCACCGCTGGGCGCCATCCCGCCGCGGTCGGGCGCGTACACGGCGGGCATCACGTGGCAGACTGAGACTTCGGGGCAGCGCACAGCTCAATCCGGAACAGGTCTGTTTCCCATCGTCCCTTCATTTGCATATGCGATGTAGAAAAGAGTTTTCTAATATTACTGAACTTACTCTGAATCTAAACGAAAAAAATTCGAACATGTGACATAAAACTCAGAAGGTACTAGTTTACAGAATCATTGAATTTGAAAACAAATGCAGAAATCTCTCACCATAAGATAAAAGAGTGTCATTATTTTGTCCTTATATACTTCTTGAGACAGCCCGAGATTCGTGCTCGCTTCGGCAGCACATATACTAAAATTGGAACGATACAGAGAAGATTAGCATGGCCCCTGCGCAAGGATGACACGCAAATTCGTGAAGCGTTCCATATTTTCCTACTCTTAAAAAAAGAAATTTCGTCAAGTCCACGGTAGCCCCAATGCTTTCGGTTTTACCTTTTGCTTGACTCAATCAAACCATAATGCTCAAGGAAGGTTTGTGAAATATGACGTAGGCAGACCCTTCGCTTTGCAGCGTGCCTTAGCCATGGGCTTCAAGTTGTAGTTTGTGATTTATTTTAATTTTTGAGATAGGTTTCACAGATTCTACCATGACATCGAATTTGCTATGCAGTCTAGGAAGACCTAAACTTAAGATCTACCTGCCTCCACTTCCCCATTGCTGGGATTACAGGCGTGCCTACCACAACTGGCTCCCGCTTTTCTCTCCCCTCCTCCATAACCTATTTCTTCACCTTAGCCCTAAGGAACGGTTTTACTAAAGCCGTTCACTTTGGGTCCCAAGCAGCAATGACGTAATGTCACCTGGGCGAGACTAGCAAGCCTTTGAAACTCGGTCTGATACCTTTGAAGAGACACTGGCTGTGGAAGCAGACTTTCTTGGTTATTCAATTGCCAAATAACTAGTAAATAAATGATACATACATCCTAACCATCAAGATGAAGAAGGAAGGACCGCCCTCCTCAAGTTCAAATTTCCTGTGCATTTACTCAATGCTTTCTGACATACCAATTTCTTCCTCAAAGAAAAATGGTGGAGTATGTGCTTCCCTGGCTCCTGAGCCCGCGCGTGGGCTCTGCAGCCCCTGGGACGCCGGCGGCTCCTGGGCTCGCCCAGCGACATCTGTGATTAGCCGGGAAGACGGGGCGGACTGGGTGTGGACTCGACATGCCTCCGCTGTAGAGCAGTGTACCACTTTGTACCTATTTCTGTTTTAATCTGTGGAGGTGACATGACCCTTTCCTGATCACAGTGGCGAATCCAGATCTAGATCTGTGGGACTCCTTGCACCTCGGCTCTCCTCTGGCGTAGAACAGTATCAACAATTCTGTTGAGATGTCCCATTTGGGTCAACATTTTTAAATTATCCTCCCAGAGTGCTGTCAATCAAAGTTACTAGTTGGAATGGAGTAGTATAGGAACTCAAGGGATGGAAGAAAATCCCTCGGTGTTTTTTTGTTTGTTTGTTTGTTTTTGGTTTTGTTTTGTTTGGTTTTTTCCCAGACAGGGTTTCTCTGTGGTAGCCCTGGCTGTTCTGGAACTTACTCTGTAGACCAGGCTGGCCTTGAACTCAGAAATCCGCCTGCCTCTGCCTCCCAAATGCTGGGATCAAAGGCGTGTGTGTCACTGCTGCCCGACTGAAATCCCTCATTCTTAAGGATATGACCTGGCATTCTGTTGGGGTATGCAATCCTTAGGGCTAAAAAAATAAAATTTAAATTTAAAAAAATCTAAAGCTGTCTTTTCTGGCTCTGCTCTAACTTGCTCAAAACAAAACAAAACAAAACAAAAAACCTTGGCCCTTTTGGCCACCTGTAACCAACCAACGTTGGCACCTTATGATATCTTTCCAATCTGGGTTTTTTTATGGCTGCTTTCAAGTGTCTTCAGAAAATTCAGAAGACCAAGCTGGAGAGAGCACTGCTTGTCTCCTTTCCTGGGCCCTAGAGGAGTGGAGGCCCACAGACTGGACAATGCCCTGCAGGGGGTGTGTCCTTTCTTATCACACCCAGATGTGCTAGCTATCATTCACCCACACTGTCCTCCATGCTTTACCTGCATTAGCTTATCCCAGCATGGAGTCGTGTTTTAAGCAGAAATAGAGTTCCAACGACAGGCCCCCTGCCACACAAGGACAGGCAGAGAACTCTGCCAAAGAGTACATGTTCTTAGCACACCACTGTGGCCTCTGGGTGGGGAGGAGCAGGTGAGGCTGTTTAGAATGTCCAGAAGCATGGAGGACGGTCATGAAGTGCAGTTTTGCTTCTACTGACTACCTGGATTCTAGGTGGGAGTTGCATATCTACAAAGGATTAAGGTTGTACTGTATGTCAGGGAAGCTGGGAATGTGTGGACCATGGACTTGCAAAATGTGGAGGTAGTGTTTTTGAAACACAGTTGGGATAGGAGGAAGGTTTTTCTTTCCTAAGTTGGTGATAAATTACTTGACACCCTACCCCAACACTAACTCTGTTGATGAAGGATCTTCTTTGTGAGCCCCAAGCTCCGGCTTAATTAACCTTATGTAAATGAGCGTAATTGCATCTCAGTGGCTGCTGTCCTGCAGCACCTGGAGATTCCTTCCCTCAGACGTTTCCAGCACCTAGACGAACTATCCTTTCCCGTGGCCATTCCACATGGGCACTGTGGACCGTTGGAGGAAAAAATAAGAAGTGACCTTAGTTGTGGAGGTAGTGGTGGTCCCCTGGGAAGCTGACTCATATGGCCAAAGATCACAAGAAAGCAAGTGCCCTGCTAGGTTCAGGAACTAGCCCTGAAGAATGCAGAAGTTAGCTGTGCCAGGGAGGTGAGGAACCCATTGGCAGAGGAGACAGAAGTGGGACCCAATTTACTGGTGTCTCATGGATATAAAATATCTCTCTACTCAGTCGCTCTCTGGTGGAGAGCGACAATCTATCCCATGAAGCTCCCAAAAGGGATGGAGTTCCTCTGGAGAAAGCGGTGGGGAGGTAAAGGAGCATGTTTACATACCTCCCTATCTCCAAACCTGTATTCCAGAGCCAGAGTCTTGTAGGGAACGCAGGGAAACAGGGTTGCCAAACCAAACACCTGGAGAAAACCTCCTGTGAGCCGTCCTGTGTCTATAGTCCCCCTTAATTCCGCAGACACACTTTCTCTGCTAGAGCGGAGGTGTCTGGGCCTCTTGCGCTGGCTGTAATGCCTAAAGTTCGTCGCAAGGTGGCAACATTGTGGCGAGAAATAGACATTAAAAATCCTGGGTGTTTTTTTAAAGCATATTTTCTCTATTAATGTTTCATTTAACTTAATTAGAATCTGGTAAGCTAATTAAAGTAGCTACGAGCCCCGCAATCAGCAATAATTCGTATAATTATTGATAATTACATCCATACCAATCGTTTGGTTATTAACATTTGGGGGGGGGGGGAACAAGCCATTTCGAAGTGATGCAGAGCCCAGGAGGGTTTCTGTGTTTTGTAGTTTGTTTTATTTATTTATTTTTTTTGCGCGATTTAACTTTCTAGGTCGGATCCACCAACATCTCCAACCCTCAGAGGCTCCCTACCACCCGAGGCTCTCCTTCTGGCCAGCCCCAGGTCCCTGTATACTTTTTTCCACTTTGGGAATGTTTGGAGGAAAAGGCGAGAATTGAATGTTCGCCAGTCTCCTCAGTTGGTGTGCAGCCACGGGACCTTCTGGCTTAGGTGGCAACTGTTCTGCCCATTTTACAGAAAAGGATTGTGCGAACTCCGACGATGATGCTTTTAGATCACATGGAAGACTCTAAAGCAATCTGCAAGTGTCCTGTCTGGGACCAAGTGGGATCACTTCCTAAGTGGATCTTACTTTCACGGTGGGTGCAGCCCAGAAGTGAGGGGGGTAACCACTCCCTTTTCACCTCACCCCCACATAAATAGTTCCAAGAAAGAGGATAGCAAAAAGGAGCCCCACAGTTTTCCTGGTACTCAGTTTTCCTGGTACTCCCCACCACTCTTGCTTCCACACCAATCTTGTCCTCTCAATATCCGAGGCTCGAAGGGTCGCAGCCACAGCCCAGGGACTAGTCTTGGGTCTCACATGTGTGAGGGGCTCAGCATCTGCTTCTGTTCCCCATCGCCCAGACTGCGTTCCAGCTCGCCTGTATCACAAAAGCCTGCAGTGAAAGTCCAGGTCTGAAACTCTCGGGAGAACTGCAGGACCCGACTTCGCTTCCAAGGTCCGTTAGAGAGTGCTTGGAGAGAGCCTGGGGTGCTAGTCTGAGAGCCGGGTCTTGGAGGCGATGGTCCAGGCAGCAGCCTGCAGATGGGCTTTCTTCTTGGAGTGTTTCCCTGAGCCTCGGGGGCAGAGACAGACGAACGTCATTTAATGGAGATTGGAAAGAGAGGCCCTGGAAAAAAAATAAAGGGCACATCGCAGGACCTTTGCTATCCAGAGGAGGGCACGAAAGCCAGTCTGGGCTGAAAAATTTCTAAGAGGACGAGCTTTTTCAGTTCCATCTTCCACATTGCTTGTGGAAGAATGTGTTTCCTGCAGTTTACGTTGGTTGTCTGAGCTGCAACCAGCAGGAGCCTTGCAGAAACTGAGGTAATGGCCACTAGGTGAGGCTTCGCGCTTCTGGGCCGCAGCCCTTGCATCTGGGGCCAGCAGGCCTCACTTTCCTCACAGGGGTTCTCCACCTCCAAAAATCCCCTGTGACTAGGAGGGATAGATTATTAAAATGAGGACAGAGCTTTCTCCTTTGGGACTGAGGTAGGCTCCGTGAGGGTGCACCACAGGGCATCTGTCTGGGCGGGACCTCAAACTCTCAGCATCTTTTCTAGATCAGTTCCGCTAAGCTGCTTTTCTAGCTCTTCACTCCTCACTTCTACCTGGCCAGCATTTTTGGTCTATGGTGCCCACTCCAGCAATCAGCAATTTCGATCGAACTCTGGATTCCTAGCAGCCTGGAGAGGCTCTCTGGCTGAGCGCACCCCAAATCCCTGCAGGTGACTTCACACAAAGGAAATGAAAGGGGTAGAAATTAACTTTCTGGCTGTACAGAATCGAGGGGAGGAAGGGACCACTGTCCAGGGGACAAGGCAGTAATCTCCCTCCTCAGTTAAAGCCCAGGAGAGGTCGTGGCCCTGATGCCTGTGGGGGAAATTGAGTGTGTTTTAGGTGGGTCTGTAGAGTGGTCCCTGAGCGCCATGAGATCTCCCAAGAGTGCACCACAGCTCTAACCTTGACCACTGGTCCTTACTTGCGTCCTCAAGCCCCATCTTGAGTGGCAGTATCTTCCACCCTCCCCACCCTCTTCCTCCTTCACCACCTGGGTGCACTCCCAACTCTGTAGCCCCAAGGAGTGACAGATTTTTTTTTCTTTTTATTAAAAACAAAAGTCACGGATACAGGTCTCCCCAAATAGGCTCAAGATGGTCACCATCTCGTGAGTCAGTTGTCGCCCTTTTAAAGTGCTGTTACTTTACACAACAACAACAACAACAACAACATCAACAACAAAATCACAAAGCAAATCCAAAGAGGAATGAATGTAAAAGGAAGACTGGAAAAGGGCCCGGGGGGAAGTAAAATAACTTACAGTATAAATAAAGTGAACCTAATACTGAACCAAGAGACTCACTGTCCGTTTATCTCCATTGCACATAGCCACGTTGTCGTTAGGAACAAGAGTTTCAGAAGTGGACAGGACGGGGGAGCGCACGGCCGGCCGTAGCCAGCGAAGATGCTACATTATATTCACATTCCGGGTCCCAGGCCCTACTCGGGCCGGAGTAGGAGGGGTCGTGGAAGAGGTCTCCCCTCTCACCTTTCTTTCCCCGGTGGGTCCAGTTTACCCCCTTGAGGTCTGATGCCCTGGAGTTCAAAGGAGGGGCGAAGCAGTATTTACAGTGGGAAACCCAGCGGAGCCCGGCTGGGGACCGGCGGGCGGGCGGCTGTATTTACAACGGTCCTAATGGCTTGTTCCTCGCTCGGGGCCGCCACTGCAGCGGGTATTTACAGAAAGGGGCAGCATGGCTTGAGGGCGCGTGGGCGCGGCCAAGCCGGCGCTAGGGCAACAGCGGAGGCTTGAAGGAGCAGTTGCCCGTGCAGTGCCGGGGTGTCAGCATCTTGCAGGAGAAGTGGTGCAGGGCGTCGTGAGCTTCTGGAGAGAGAGTCGCACCAACCATGTTGGCCTCCTTGCCTGCCTTCCTGGCCCCCAGTTCCACCAGTTCCCCCTCCCCCTCGCAGGCCCTATCCAGTCCTTTGGGCACAGGAATTCTCAATGGAGCAGAAGGAAGGTAGGTGGGGGCAAGAGTGAGGCCCTTGCCAGTCAGAACTTTCTTAGGCCCATTAGCCCCACTTTACAGACCGGGAAACCGAGGCACAAAGAGGTCTAATTGTCCCAGGCTAGGGTTAGACCAGAAAGCAAATTTTTGGATTCTTAGAGCTCAGTGGGCTTTTCCTTCCCACATCACAGTTATAAAAATTCCCCCCATTTCCCCCCAGTTCTTTTCTGATTCACCTGGGCCCAGACCGCTTTTCTTCCAAACATCTTCATTTATACGCCCACCTACCCACCCACCCATCCATCCATCCATACACCCACTCAATAGTACAATCAGCCCTGACTCTGTCTGTCTCTGTCTCCTTCTTTCTCTCTCTCTCTCTCTCTCCCTCTCTCTCTCTCTCTCTCTCTCTCTCTCTCTCTCTCTCACACACACACACACACACACACACACACACATCTTTGTTTCTGGGTTCACACCTTTTAATTTCTGCTGGATGGCATAGCGGGCCTTCCTCTCCTGGTCCAGTTCGTTACATAAGGTATCTGGAAGACATGGAAGTTCTGTGAGGAACCATAGACCACCCTCTAGCCAGATGGCTGAGGTCACAGCTTGGGCACAACCTCTCCCCTACAGAAACCACCCGGAAAACTGAGGAGGGGACACCAACACTTCAAACTGCGGGCTGGGGGACTAGGGGGAGGAAATGGCCTGGGATGGCGCTTAAAGGCAGACGGATCTAACCAAAATTAAAGCAAACTTAGGCATTACTTCCCAGGTAATTTTACGCCTCGATTTTTAATTTAGAAACCGTGGAAATTGCAGCGCTAAGAAGTTCAATCACTCCACGTAATGATGCCTGCAAGCCGTTTGCTGGGCTCGCTTGCCATTCTGAGGCTAATCAGACTATACAAAGGATATTAAATAAAAAAAATAATTGTTAAATTACCTTCAATTTAAATCCAAATGACTGAGCCAACATTTCGGCTCCTGCCAGACGAGAGGCAGTTACGGCCGTGCATGCGCTCACCTGACTACCGTCTTACCTCTGACAATTTGCAGCTGTTGCACCATTTCTTCCCGATAAGCCAATTCCCTCTTCATTTGATCCTGAAAATTATCTGTGCAAATTGATTAAGTGAGAGCTGTTAAGCACAGCCTCCTCTCCTGGCTCCACTCCCCACTCCCTCCTATCCTCACCCCTGCTCCCACCCCCACCCAGTCCTTCACCTAGCTGGAAACGCTGGGACCTGGAATTCTTCTCCCCCGCCCCTCCCCCCGCCCCAACTCCCACAAGCAGTGGCTGCTGCCCGAACCCAGTTCCTGGAGCAGTTTTGGGAAGCTGTTGAGGGGCGGGGAAGGAAGTACCTTTGAGACTCTGGAATTCCCGCTCCAGCTTCTTCCGAAGCTCCATTTGCTCCAGAAGCAATTTCTGCAATTCTTCTGTGACGGTTTGGGAGAGAGGTAAAGGGGGAGACTGAGGCAAACCAGGGTACCCATCCGGGCCAAGGTCCCGGTCAACAGTCCTGACACCTGAGCAGAGGCTTTCCACTCTGGCTTTTATTTCTCATTGGAGCTCCAAGATTTGGATGGAAGATGGGGTCCTAGGGAGTGCTGCCAGGGTGTTCACATTCAAGAAGGTGCAAACTACTTTGCATGTCTGGACCCCTGGCTCCTGGGAATAACTGGGGCCTGACACCGGTTTTAAGATGCTAGTAACTCCTCAGGGGATGACCCACAGCCACCATTCCCTATTCAAAGGAGACTTCTAATCTCTACTCTAAAGGTAATTCAGGGGGAATCTGATAAACCATGAACAGTCTTTCCAGAAAAAAAAAAAAAGACAAAAAAAAAAAGACAAAAGGCACACACAGAAAGTTTGTCTACAATTTCAAGAAGTACAGAGACCCTCAAGCACAGTGGTTTTGAAGTCGTGGCATCATCCTGTGGCACCAATCCAAGGCTAGGAAGAGCGGAAGATCACTGCTCTTACCTCCCCCCCACTGCCCAATTTCTAAGACCTTCCATTGGCTGGTGTGGGGAAGGCTGAGTTCAATGCCCCCAGAAACCTGTTCTGGGAGGAGTGGAAGGACGAGCCACCCCAGCAGGAACTCAGTAGCATCTAGGTTCTTCCATGAAAAAAGGTTCCTTGGCAACGCACAGGAATGTAAGATGGTGAGCCAGAGAGGGGTTCAAAACCACTGTCCCCTTAAGCTATCCCCCACCCATTCCCCCACTCCCTGCAGACTGAGCAGCAACAGGAGGAGAGGGTGTCCTAGTCTGCAAGTGAGCCCCAACCTTACTACTACGTTATTTCGTGAACAGGTCAATCCCAGAGGGAAAAGTAGCCTTTGATGAATCCTGAAATAAAGAGCTTGTCTGCCATCTTGTTCTTTAGGAAAAGTTCTATTTTTCCTGGGTTTTGAGAGACCCAAATTGCCCACTAGTTACAAGTCCGGAGAATCAAGACCAATTCTTTCTCACCGGGTCCTTCAAGACAGACTCAGGTCTTGAGAACCCAAACTTTCCAATAAACCGACTGGGTGCTCTCACACTCACCCCTGCGCCAGGTGTCCAGAGGGTGATTCTTCCCACTGGGCGAAGAGAGCCCCTACAGACTACTGCCCCTCTCCCCTTAAGAGCTCCTCTCCCTCAGGCACCTCGTGGCTCCATTTCTTGTATTTAACCTCACCTCTGGCCAGGTTCTCGATATCTTTCTCCACCAGTTGAGTTCCTGTGACATCCAAAGTGAGCCCATCCTCACCTAGGACACAAGGGCAGGTAAGAGGGGGATTCTGTCTTCGGGAGAGCCTTCAGAGGGAAGGAGAAGGTAAGCTCCTGGGAATTCTGCCAAATGAAGGACATCTGCCAGACATGCGGCTTTCCCACCTCTCCACCTTCCAAGCCAGTTATTTTGGGAGAAGGCTTGGAGAGCGCAGGAGGCTGGATCCAGCCAGGAGGGGTCTTTCGATCTATTCTAGGTGAATGAGGTGGTCCCCCCTTTCCTTTTAGTACCCAACTCTTGTACTCAGAAGACCCTCAAAGCCAACAAGGAGGAAACAAGTCCTGAAACCCGGCCTGCCCCTCCCCCACAACGTTAACTATCTGCTCAGTGGCATCATTTGCTCATGATTAAAACCTTCCTCCAAGCCTGTGGTGGCCCGGATGAGCTGGATCTCAGCTCCAGCCCACCGGTTAGAGCCAGGACTGCCGGGGCTCACCTCGATCTGTATTTGCAGGACTTGGCTGGGAGACACTCCTTTGGTCTGA
This sequence comes from Montemys delectorum, assembly GCA_019843815.1. Classification (NCBI taxonomy): domain Eukaryota; kingdom Metazoa; phylum Chordata; class Mammalia; order Rodentia; family Muridae; genus Montemys; species Montemys delectorum. Next base: position 11,417 of record JADRCD010226092.1, read on the forward strand.
AAAAGATTTTCTGGTTTCCAAGTCGTCGGCTGTCGTCGAGTGATTGTCTTCCTTATCTGGCTCTAAAAGGCAGACTGAGTTTCAAGGAGAGGCAAAGAAACCGTGACCCGGATACTGCAGAGCGGCCTCGGCTGGGGCGCCCAAGCCCTAATTAAAAACGTCGTGGCCGCCTCTGGTTCCCGGCTGTGCGCCCGGGCGCGCGCCCTGAGGCTTTGGGCCTGGTACCCCTCCCCTGCACAAGGTCTGCTCCATTCCAGGCTACACGCCCCCGCCCCAGCCTCTGGCCCCCAGGAAAAGATCAAGACAAGCAGCTGAGCCCACCAGGGACAAGCGACCTACATTGCGTGCGCAGATACTGGGACACCGGGAGAGCGCGTGACCGCCGGGTTTGTCCGAGCCACCCCAGCGGAGATCGCAACCCAAGCGACAACCTTCCGGGCATTGGTGTTGTAGGACATTGTCCCGCACCCGGCTGCACAGGCCTGCTTAGATTTCTGTGTTCAACCCTCACCTCCGCTTTTTCCCAGCTAACAACAGGACCCCAAATGCAAATGCAGGACTTATTCTTGATTGGGACCGCAGCTTCTGGGGTACCCTAGTGCGCAGCCACTAGCCCTCACCCTGTGCCCAGATCAGTCCTGGCTACCACCTAAGGCCACCAGTCTAAGGCTAAGCACGTTTCTGGATAAATGAAATGATGTGAAGGAGATGCCAGGCAGGCCTAGGTTTTTGGAAAGGTTTAAATCTCCGATGAGGTGTACTGGAGTGTACGTATGTGAGTGAGGGGGATGGGTTGTGATTATTTTTCAGGAGCCAAACCCTGAGATTTGGGAGTTTACACTTAGTTTCCTTTTTCTTCTATTGTTTTTCTTCCCTCTTCTCTATCATTCACTTTTCTCTCCGCCCCTCCCTTCCTTGAAAGGCCTGCCTTGGCCCTGGGTTCTGTCTGCGCTCCCTTTATTCAAAGGGCCAGAGGCCTCGGGAGGCATTACCGTGGGTCTCTGGGGTGCAGAGATACGAGGCCGCGGGCCCCAGCGCCGCCGTACTCTTCACGTGTTCGTCCCTCTCAGGAGCGTACACCTGCGACGGCCGAAAATGACAGGCGATTAGGGGGTGGGGGGAACAGCCTTGCCCAGCGGCCAAAGGGAAGGCCGAGAGTGTGGCAGGGGTTGGTGGGCCCTGGAGACCTGAACGTAGCGGTGACGGTGACGTACCATAGTGGATTTGGGATAATCTTTGGTACTCCGGAACAAATTACTTAAAACACAAAGCCGCTCTCAAGCGAGCGGCTGTCCAAAGTCACCCCACATTCTGGGCTCGCCTCCTATGAGCTACCTCCCCTCCCCGTGTCGTTGCCAGCATAAAGGATGTCTTTCTCGCGTGGTCAATGGTTCCTGTTTTAATAAACCCAGAGCAAATGGACAAATATGCGCATCTACTTTCAAAACAGCCAACCCTTCGGTCGGGCCACACACAACTTGCCCTTCAGACGCTTCCCTGACCATCAGAGAGCCCGCAAGCTTAGGTTTTTCCAGCCCAGAGCTGTGTAGTTCCTTAGGTCAGAGTTGGAAAAAGACTCAGAAAACTGCTAGTTAGAATGTCTAGAAATTCTTCTTGGTAAGAGACTGCCCTCTTCTCTCGCTACTGTGGTGTTCCTTCTTAGGCGTGGAGGCACACGTTGGGCCTGGGCCTCCGGGGCTTCTTTCTCTGATTCTAAGACCCTTTCTTTCCACCTCTTTCTTCCTTCAGACCGTATGTCTCTCTTTCTGGATGCCTAACTGCCTCTGCAACTCTCCTCACCTCCCATCAACAAATCCAAAAACCCGCACTCGATGTTTCTCAGGCCTGTCCCCCGGATTTTCCGAATCCCTCAACCCTGGGTCCCAGCGAGCCCAGTGCCACAGCGCGCCCCCCCCCCCCCCCCGGCTGGGGCTGCGAAGAGCAGCTGGGACCTGCTGCTCCTCCGCCCCATCGGAACAGAACCGCAGTTCCTGCAGCTGGCCAGGAGCGGCTGTGTACCAGGGCAGAATGGCGTAAGGGAGGGGGCGCCACCGGCGAGGTGCACCGGGCTCACCTTGGCCGCCGCGGGGCCTCCCAGGGGCCCGCAAGGCTCTCGCAGCTCATAGCCGCCGCTTGGTGGGCTCCGCTCAGTTCTCCGCACCACATCCTCGGCCACTAGGTCCCCGAATGCGGATCTGATAGCGGGCGGTGGCCCGAGGCGGCGGCGAGGGCGAGGGCTATCGCCATCCGCAGAGTCTGTGGGGCCGTCTGCGCCTGAGGATGTGACAGATGGGGGCCCAGCAGGCTGGTCGCCGTCTGGGCCACCTCCCGTGCTGGGTGCGCTGGGCTCGGTGTCGTCCTGGGCTCCCTCCTCGTCGGGGAAGCGGTTGGACTCTACGTCCACCTCCGGTTCGTCCGCGGTGTCCACGTCGGGCGAGGCAGAATGATAGCTGGAGCTGCCCTCGCTCAGAAAGTCCGGGCTCACGTAGCCCCCTCCGGTCCCGGTGGCAGGCACTGGCCCGCGAGCAGGTCCGGAGCCGTAGGCCTCGCGAGCGCTGCCGTAGAGCTTAGCGATGCTCTCCGCGTCCTTGACTACGGGTCGGAAGGCTGACACGTAGGAGCTTTTGCGGGCAGGTGGCGGTGGCGGCGGGGGCAGGGGAGCCAGGGACGGGGGCAGCGCCTCGTCCGCACCGTCCTCGTCCAGGGGCCCGCGGGACAGAGCGCTCGGGCAGCGCTCCTCCGTCCCGAGGCTGCCCTCTTTAGCGGGCTCCGCACCGTCCAAAGACTCCGGACCGCCCCCGCCAGCCGCCGCCGCCGCTGCCGCCGCCGCCGCAGCCACCGCGGCCGCTACGGCCTTAGCTTGGCTCTGCGCGGCCGGGTAAGGAGGCACCGGGAGGCTCCCGGCTGCCGGCCAGAACATGGGAAACGTCGGGTACACAGTGGCGGCGGCGGCTGCCGCGGCTACCGCCGCGGCGTCCTTGGCTGCGCCGGAAGGTTGATGTCCCCAGAACATTGTGCCGCCACCAGGGCCCGGCCCTGCTCCTGGGGGCAAGTGGCCAGCTCCCGGGCCACCAGCACCCGCGGCGGTGCCAGCGCCCCCACCGCTCCCGGTGCCAGGGCCTCCCTTGGGTTCTGCGGCGACCAACACTGGGTCGTCCTTTTTGGGACATAGGCCGAAGGCTGTGGGGAAACCGTAAGGATGCGGGAAAAGAGGCGGGGGCAGCTTTTGCAAGAGGCCAAAACCTTTGCTGGGCACTGGAATCACCGGGTAGCTGCGAACCCCCGCGCTGCCCCCAGGTCCTCCAGGTCCCGCAGGGCCACTAGCTGCCGCCGCCAGGCCAAGTGCGCGCTGCGGATGCGGTGGAGGTGGCCCGGGAGGCCCAGCCGCCTCGTCTTCACCGCAGCGCAGACTTTTGTGGGGCGGTGGGCCTGGGGCCATCTCTGAGCCGCACCCCGGACCGCCACCGCCACCAGCGCCGCCCTTCCCTGCACCGCCAGACCCGCTATTGGCGCCGCCTCCGCCGCCCCCTTGCAGGGAGAAGGTCCGCTTGCGAGTACCGCCATTAAACATCGCCTTGACGTCCTCCCAAGCGTGGCTCAGTTCGTCGGTGGCCGACTTGTCACTGAGTTTGAGGTGCCGACGCCACGAGTTAAAGTTGGCGGCGTCGGGCTGAGTGTACTTGGCGTCGGGTGTGCGGTGCGAATGGAAGATGAACTTGTTGGGGGAGAAATACATGCTGCAGTAGCCGCACTTGATGCACTTGGCACGAGAGCTGTTGTAACGGGCAGGGATGAAGCTGCCCCGAGAGCCCCACGCACACTCGTGCACCACGTCAAAGGCGAAGTTCTCGGGCAGTTTGGGTGGCTTGTGCTCGCCCAAGAACGACTTGCACAGGCGTTCGGCCTCTCGTTTTGTGATCATACCGCAGCGGCGAGACGAGATGGGCATGGCCCCGGCCCGACGCAGGATCTCCAGCTGCACCGGCGTGCACTGCACGCACGTGATGCCCAGGGCCACGCGGCGGTTGTGGATCTCATTGTAGCTGTAGTTTTTGAGCAGGGTGTTGGAGATCTGGGCTAGGCACAGGCGCTCCTGTCCATCAATGACCAGCGACACGATGGGCACCCCGTACAACGACGTCTCGCCCACCTGGTTGGGTTTAAGGGCGCTGGATCCCGAGTAGGGCTGCAGCTCTTGCTTGGAGTTGGGAGAGGAGCTGCCCTCGCGTCCCGGCCCCAGCTGAGTGGTGAGAGCCTCCATGCCGCCGCTCCTGCGAAACAGAGAGAGCAGAGAGCAGATGAGCCATTTTTAGCGCCGCTACCTAAGTTCAGGCCCGCCCAGCGGGGCGCAACGTGTGGGGTGCGAGGGGGTTACTTGGCAGTGGGGAGCTCAAGCTCATTCGTCCCCTGGCCTGGCTCCCTTTGTTATTCAGACCGGCTTCTGAGCTGAAACAAAAGCACCCGGGGGGCTAAGGGAGGAAAAGGGAAAATCGAAACCTCAGGAAAGCCCCAGCTGCCAGGAAGCCAATACTGTTTTCAGATTGGAAAGGAAGTAGGACCCAGAGACGGAGAGTGACTTGCCCAAGGCCACACAGCAATGCCATAGCCAAATCCAGGCTTTCCAGCCCGCACTCAGGTTTGCGTGCCTTCAGCCACCTCACAGCTCGCCCTGCCCGCCAGGGTCCTGAAGCCCGGACTTCAGGGACCAGCGGCCCCTCTGCTCAGTCGCGCATGCACGCGGCGGGCGGGGGCAGTGAAGGGAGAGGTGGGGAGGCGAAGGAGGGGCACTCACTGCCCATCACAAACTGCAGGATGTAGGGGTGGGAGCAGCGAGAAGGGGGAGGGATGGAGGTTGAAGGGGAGGGGAGGAGGAGGAGGAGGAGGAGGAGGAGGAGGAGGAGGCCACCGCGGTTCGTGGTGCTGAACCCTACCCTTTCCAAAGCCTGTCGCGTGCACCACGACCTCGGGTGGCCCCCACTGCACCTATCCTCGTGATGACCGGCTTCCAGGGACAACAGTACCGGTTTGCACAAACCTGTACTTCTCTCCTGATGCCTTGAGCCCGGAGTTCCTTGAGCAGAAAGTGTCCAGCTGGGTTTACAAAACGCTTTCTTGCCAGCCATCAGTTAGGACCACGCAGTTTCTAACCACATTTTCTGCATTTTTAGCTGCATTCCAGACTAAAGCTGGCTCCCCTCTGGGTCAGCGCTTGGGACAGAAAGGTTCTCACAGACGTTTCTCTGGAGTCACTTAGCTTTGGAAACATGTCCCTGAGCTTTCTTTCCTCTTTCACACATGCTTTTTCTTACTCAGACCAAACACAGGCTCCCCAGGCTCTAGGCTGCTCCTTTTGTGGGGGTGACTCCTCTTTGAGTCTCTTTCATGCCCCGATTATCAGTTCATGTGGGCTAGAAGGAATCTTGACCACTCTTGGAAGCCACGGTAAAACTCCAGGTATTAAAAAGTTGCTGCTGGTCCCTCGCTTTGATCTCTGGAGAAGGCAGAGAGGAAGCTGTGTTCGAAGTCTAGCCTGGTGGAGGACCCAGGAATTGATGTTTAGGGCCTTCTAGGTCTCCCAGACACCCCACGTGTCTT